>JALPQI010023717.1:0-14314 GCA_025490895.1 Thaumatotibia leucotreta | reverse complement strand
CCTCGTGATACTTACAGTTGTAGTTACTTTATGCCGGCTTCTTCATAGTGCCAGACATTCATTTATTCTTTTACTAGTTTACTTTTTGAAATGAATGTACTATCAAAAGAACATCTTACATTTTATTTGACAAGATAATTTCCAAAAATCCGGACAAAATGTCAAACATTCGGACATTTACGTATGACACCCGTATTTATTTACTCGTTATCTTGAATATGCTGGAGAGTTCGCGGTGTGGCTTTGGGCGATACCCTGGGAGCTGAAGAGAAAGCGAGTGAGACATTAGTAATGGGTAGGCTTAGTGTTCAAAACTATTTTTTCCAATAGCGCACAAGCTTGAGTTCACGAGATTCGAGATCGAAGTTGAAAAACGAGACGTAGATTAGATACTCGAGTTTCTAATAACGCGCCTGAGATTTGTTGGCCTAATTTAGCATAGCCTTACATAGAGTTACAAATACTTGTATTATACGTAAGTACAGTCGCCATCAATAAATGATATAATAGAGCGGCCACGGCGCTCGAAAACATGCAGTCCTGCACTGTAACGTCAAAGATAATAGAGACCAGTAGCTCTACCATGAGATTAACGCCGTGATTCGATGGGTTAGATACAGATGTAAGTTACTTTCTACGTAAACTTAAAAAACGTCAATTCTAAATGGTAAGGTGGAAGTACTAGTGCCCTACGCTGTACCAATACTAGTCATCATAGCTTAAGTTGCCATTGATAAGATAAGATCATCTATTAAGTGCAGCATTTAAAAGATGAAAAATGTGTGTGTCTTTAATTGTGTGTGTACATAGTAATATCAAAATAAAAAGCTTATTTCTAAATTATTTGCATCATTTTAAGACATGCTCCGCGTTCGAATCCCGGCGAGGGCATTCTTTGTGTATTTATTTATCACAAATGTTTGTTCCTTGGTCATGGCTGTCTATGTATTTAAGTATCTATATGTATCTATCTATTATATATATCGTCGCCTGGTACCCACATTACAAGCCTTAATTGAGCTTACCGTGGGAGTAGGTCGATTTGTGTAAGATGTCCCAAGATATTTATTTTTATTTATTTATTTATGTTAACGGTTATTTTATTAGGACTGATCACATTTCAAACTCCCAATATTCGACATTCAAATTTGTACCGAGGTGCCATCTATTGGGACTGCCAACAAAAGCACCTGTTACTTACTCATACAATGGAGCCGATTAAAAAAATTGAAAATTTTGAGATATTTCGAAATTGTCACCCTATAAAATAAATACTATTTAATAATAAAGCTCACAGACATCTCTCCCAAAACACATGACGATACTTTATGTAGATTTATACAGTGTGTAAATCTAATACGGGCGATCAATTAAACCAGGCATGGGATTCATTAGTGTAATCATGGATTACAGGGTTTTTTTTAATACTCTTAATTATGACCCCACAGATTTTGTTTAAGATTATCGGAGCAGCAATGTAGGTATGAACATTTTTTATTGTTGATATGGCAGTTATGTCATCTGCTTTTGAAATTAGCTGTCAACGAGTGCTTAATTCGAGTATGTTGCTCTACATTGCGCGCCGAATTATTCTGTATGGAAAATTTTGTTGCTCTAATTTTAAGTAAAAGTTATTTGAATCTAAGTACTTATTATATCGTTAAGAGCTTCGCCCGTATTAGACTTACACCCTGTATCTGAGCAAAATTACGTTAATCAAATTAATATTCTCTGTTCACATGTTATGCACTGGTACTTCTACCTTATTTAGTTAGTTGTCTGTTGACAAATGAATAATAATCTTAAATAGGTAAATGTTGCATACCTATAGGTACATTGGTTTCAGTGTATAGTCGTTAAGTCGGTGTACCGACTAGTTATATAAATATTTTCTATTATTCATTGTAAGTATGGGAAAGCATCAAATTGTATGAATTCCGACATTTTTGGTGAAAATAATAATTTGAGCGGGTATTATCACGAGTACCGGGAGGAAGTGACAGCGCAGGCAGTGGGCCGATTCGCTTTGAAGACATAAAAAACAGTTTTAACGAGTATTATATATTTGGATAGAATGATTTGCTCAATGTGCATTACACCTGTAGATACGAATAGAACCTCCCTACAATATTTATTACATTGTGCCTGATTTATAGTCTTCGATATTAGAGGTAGTTAGTGAAGTTCCTTGTATGAAAAACCTGTTTTACTAAACAGCTTTCAAAAACTTCTCTTTTTCATTGATACTTAAGTAAATACCTAAATCGTTCAAGTATTTTACCTTTATAACCACGAAGAGGATATGGTTGGATGTGATACGGTTAGCCTACAAAATACTGGATAGGTACCTAATAATTATGTTCTATCTATAGTATATTACTATAGAGGCCGGGACGAAAGTTGCGGATAGGTCTGAGCCGGGCAACCCCATATTTCTGGTCGATACAGTGCTTTTGTCAAACATGCAATGAAATAAACAATAAAAACGTCCGATTTTTTTTTTAATGTGCATAGTGCATACTATTGCATAGTACCAGAATGTCCTGATGCCTGTGCCACAAATTTATGTGCAATGGAATAAGAAAAGAGCACTTTGCCGACCTAGGCCTTCAAAATTTGTATAATAGTACATTATAATAATAGTACATGTATAATGCTTTTCTCAAACATGCAATGAAATGAAACAAAAAAATGTATCTTCTTTCTAAGAAATTATAAGTCAACTACGAGTACATAACTAAGTCTTTGAAACACAACAAAAGTCAAATACGACAGCGACACCTCATTTTTTTTTAAGATTGACCTGTTTGAAAGTTGCAAATTTTTTATTTAAAAAAGCGGTATTAGACGACGCGGTCGGTTGGGTCCAATTAATCGCATGCAGTGATCGGGGCCGACGAATCGCGCCGTATAATACTGCTTTTTAAATATTATTTTGAGTAGTTATTATACATTTATTTTAAATTATATAATTTAAATACCTAATTATAACTGCAAAAATTTGCCAATCATTTTTTTTATACTAATATTACTTACAGATAATTATTGGCAAAAAGCCAAGATGCCAGGTCACAACCCTATGTCAAATGAAAATAAAAAAAGAGGTACTTGCCGGCCTAGGCCGGCAACGAGCTACTTCTCGGCCACTTTTTTGGCACTTAACTACAACATTTCATTGCATGTTTGAGAAAAATTACATTAACGACCTTTTGTCCTATTCGCACCTGAACCGTCAATATTTCATTGCAAGTTTGAAAAAAAATTAACGTAAACATACCTACCTACTCGTACTTTTTATTGTTTCGTAGTCTCTATCTACAAAACTGCACCGTAATCGGATCAGTAATTTTCGAAAATGAACTCTCTTATTAGGTAAATTTATGCACTCTGATTAAGATACAATCTTCGGGCTGGAACTTACGAGTTTACCGATCAAAAATATGTGTATACAGGGTGTCCCATAAATAATGGATCACCCTGACACCCGAAGTAGGTCGTCCCAAGCGGTACCTAACCAACATAAGATGACCTTAGTAAAAGTTGGACGGTTTTCGAGATATTGCCAATTTTACTTTTTTTTCAAACTTGCCCTCTTTTTTACACGTTAAGTACTATAATTTGCTTGAATAGCTTTAGTGCTATTAATTTTTCTTCATAACTTTATCAGAAATAGTTAAATTTTATAAAACAAGCGATATTTTATTAAAAAACTTATGTTAAATGCGAAAGAAACTCTATCAATTTGCAAAAAAATTAGCAATAACCATATGTACGGTCTAAGTAGTATTTTTTTTTCGTGGCATACTAAAATCCAAATAATTGTTATTGCTCATTATTTTTTTCAAATTAATAGAGTTTCAGTTTAGTTTAATAGTTAAATTTTACAAAATATAATTTGTTTTATAAAATTTAACTATTTCTGATAGAGTAACGATGAAATTTTTTTAAAAAGCTATTTAAAAGCACTTAACGTGTAAAAAAAGAGGACAAGTTCGAAAAAAACGTTATATTGGCAAAATCTCGAAAACCGTCCAACTTTTACTGAAGTCATGTTATGTTGGTTAGGTACCTCTTGGGTCGACCCACCTCGGGTGTCAGGGTGATCCATTATTTATGGGACACCCTGTATATTACTTGTGTGTGACACATGCTCAGATGTACCTACACATATTTTTGATTGGTGAATCTGTTCAGATGCATATTTACTTTTCTATGCTCATTTATTTTTGAAGCCTTGGATTTGCTCATATATTTATGAACTCGACTGTAGGTATATGGTATATGACTATGTGTATACTTTCAAAATATTTTCATAATAAAGGTTCATGGGTACAAATGGGATCGCTGGTCGTTGTCCCATAATACAATAAGAATATTATTCTCCGCGATGATCTCATGTTGATTTAGAATGGCAGTCTCTGGATGGCCAACATGCCATGTAGGTACCGGAGGTACCTATTTGGGTGCATGACTTAGAGGAAAGACATTTTAATTATTTACACAAGTCATTCCTTAATTTACGGTCCTTTCAAAATTAGACTAGTTTTTGAGGTAAGTATAAAGTCTTTCTACCTAAATAAAACAAAGAACACGGAACATAAAATATTAATGGTAAAAATGAAATAATTCTGATCAAAAATACTTTTAAATGTATGTGTCACCAATTCTATTCCGTAGTTAAGTATTTAGAAAGATATGTTTGTCATATAAGGTATCTTTGATTCATATACGATGTGATTCAGAGTGCCAAACAACTGTTCATATCTAGCTTCTAATCTCGTTAAAATCAGTAGGTAGTCCAATTGATGTTAATCCGCGATGCTCATACCAAATACCAACTCGAGTGTGATGTGCAGATAGGATCGCTGCCATACGCAAGAATCATGACTTGAGGTCATGATGATGAGGTGCTCATTTACATTCACATACCAGTGTAGTTTATACATAAAATACTACGAACAAATAAAACATGGAAGCCATACACCATACTAAATTGCCTTTCAAAAACGGTCCTGAATTTTAGTTGACAAGTGTCACCCCCCTTTTCAATGAATTTCAATGTCAACCTATAAAAACTTAAACCGCAATTAAAATATAGTTGTGATTGGTCCATCAAAAGTTTTGATTGGCTATATCTATGAACATTTAAGTTGTTGCGCCGACATATGCGCGGTGTTAAGAAAAGCGCTATGTCCTGCCCAACTTGGCACAATTGAACAATTGGTTTTGGGGGCTTTTCTGAGCTGGCGTTATATGGTCGCAGATAAAATACTATTTTTATGGAATAGGTAGCAAGCTTCAATCGCACGGTTATTAAGATACCACCAACTTCGACGAGACGAAGGGTAGGTTATGACACAGTTCAATTACTTTTAATAGTCTTAATAACTGAAAATAAATTTGAGGTTCGAAAAAAGTTCGTTAGTTTTAGTTCGTATACTTATTTAGCTAAAGGAGCCTTGTATTTTCATTTGGCCTTCGATATCACAGAATTATATCGATATGCCAATTACATAGGCTTATGCTATCGCACTTACGCTTGCTGTTTAGGTACCTACTTTACAAGTTTATAATTATAACTTGTTTAAAAAAGATACCTATACACAAATATTTGAAACAGGTTCAATGAATGGGGATAATGACGGCTTGTGACGACTTTTTGGTTTGCAAACCCGTTTGGAAATTGCTTCCAGACCAGACGTTATCTGACGCATCATCTCCGTATCGATATTGCACATTTATACCTACCTGTATATGTATATTATTATTTAAATTTATTAACATGAAATAAACGTCGTATTTACTGAATTAATTTGAAGTAGGTATTTAATTGATGTGCTGCGATGTCATGTGTTTACCCACACACTAGCGGTCTATCCTCTTTCTATTATCTCTTTCTATTTTAGTCATTTTTCTCTCCCCGTGTTCACATTAGTATTTAGTACCACCACCGCTCGTTCTCTCTCTTAAAACTCGATCACAACCCTTGCTCAACTCAACTCAACGATTGGCAGTGGGGCCTAGGTCAAGACGAGTTCTTAGACCGTCCCTCTGCGACCATATATAACATGGACGTCTAACGCCAGCTCAAAAATGCCCCCAAAACCAATTGTTCAATTGTGCCAAGATGGGCAGGACATAGCGCTTTTCGTGACACCGCACATATTTCGGCGCAACATCTTTGACAAATGTTTATTGAATATCGTCAATCAAAACTTTTATGGACCAACCACAACTATTTTTGAATGGAGGTTAAGGTTTTTATAGGTTGACATTCAAATTCATTGCCGTGATGCATTGAACAGGGGGTAACACTTGTCAACTAAAATTCAGGACCGTTTTTGAAAAGCATTTTAGTATGGCGTGCGGCTTCCATGTTTTATTTGTTCGTAGCCGTCTCTCAGGAAAGTCCGTCTACCAACTGATTTCCACCCCTAACTTAACAGTATAAGACGCGTATGACGGACTTTTCTTAAAAATAGAATGCGACTTACCCACACTAAACTTAACGTCTACTATAGAACTGTTTGTCGGTGAAAGATCACTGTCCATAATGTCGTTTACCAATTCAATATGACATCTATAAAGTGTCAAAGTATAGATGCCGATTTCGATTTCTAAGAATGAACTTTTGACAGTTACATAGATTAATCCTTATTAATATGTGTTAGTTTTTGGTAAAACGTCCCACTTTGTCGCTTACCATTAAGACGAGATTTCCTTGTATCTTCATAGAATAAACTGACAAAGCGGCTTTATAGCAAACGACAAAGTGGGACGTTTTACTAAACTCAATCACATATGAGGGTATTAATACGAGGCCTACAAACATGTGATCCGAGCCTTTCCCATTTAACGGCCGATGTGTGTATACTATTTTTCTGCTCAACGTGGCCGGTAGGCGGCACCTTAGTTTAGCGCAGCGGCTGGCAAAGTGCTGTTTTGCCGGCCCACGCAGGATTTTTTTTGTATTTTTTTTTTTGGTATATTGACAGCGGAATAACGAAGTATCTATATTTTTAATATGTGTAGTCTTACACTGGTAATATTGATAAGGTTGAATAAATATATAATTTATGGATTCAGCGCTAACTATCTAATGCCGTAGATTGGAAAGTAAACACATTTTGGATACAAGGTTTGTTTCCATTTTCACAATTGACGGCGACTTTAGATTGAGAGAAGTATGTACCCGCATGGCCGGGTCGAGTCTCGCACATATCACTTCACAATTCGCCCTTTATTGTTCCCAATTCCCATATCGCAGAATGCGGGAGTGCGTATAAGATTTCTTGTACTCTGGCGCAAATGATAAAGCTATCTATATGTATTGTGTACTCCTAAGAATTGAGGAGTAACATGAATTCATCCAAATATAACTTAAGAACTGGTATTTAATAAAAACTTACTCGACAGCTTTCTACTTAACATGCATAACCAGCTGGACAAAAAACCAACCCTTAAGGACTAATAGAGTTCTGTTCATGATCTTCGTCTGCAGATCCTCATCATCAAATTTCACTTTTTGAATAAAAATTGAATAATTAGTTCATAAAAATATGTAAAACCTTATATGTACCTATGTGGGCTTATAGTAGGTACCTATTTTAGCAGTTCCATTTATTTCTCATGGATCACATGAAGGTTTTACAAAAATGGGACTAAGCTGCGATAACATTATTTTGGACTGTAAAACATTCCGAATCGGTTCAGTAACTAATGACTGAAATCTGAGGTAGCCAAAATAAAAAAAATCAGTCAAATTAAGAACCTCATTTGGAAATTATGATGTCTAAAAAAGGCGTGAATTTTCATTTCTCATGTGTATTTTTTTTTTGACGGCGGTACCGCAGGGAGCCGAAGCAGTTCCTATTTATAAGCAAGCAATATGGCATTTGGCCTTCTACTGGCTACTACCGCTCCTGCCACATGAGTGTCCAGTTCTCGTTTTAAAGGGGCATATAGAACTCTGGCACATTGTGACTCATATACAGGGTGAAACATGAGTGGTGACTAGTAATACGTTTTTTTCTAACTCTATAAACAACTAACAATTGAATGACCCACAAGTTACTTAGAAATGTCATGATTTTTTATTTGTATTTTTTGTGGCTTTTTTTATTTTTAAGGTGTTTTCAGAAATTACAACGGCTATTTAAGCTAGTTAAAACGTGAAATGTAATAAATATCATTTAATTTTACACGAAATGACAAAATATTAATTGCTTAAATTTCAAGAGGTAATTTTGATTATTCCATTTTGTCTTAAAAATCCTTTTGGATGTCCTATAGTCAAAAAAAGTACAAAAACATAAACCCAAAAAAAAATTCAAAAAAAAATTAATAACTTGTCCATTTTTAAGTAACTTGTGGGATATCTAATTATTAGTTGTTTAAAGAGTTAGAAAAACGTATTACTGTTCACGACTCATGTTTCAACCTGTATATTACATACCTACTACTTGATTAGCGTAATGAGCCGGATGATTCAATTTCGCGACCGTTTGTGGCCGGGGTAATATGGCTATCAGCATGTTACGCAGCGTCTACCATTGTGTTGGCGAATTAAGTCACGCAAACGTGTTTGGATGTTCATTCATTATTTACATCTATAATTACAATAAGTACGTACTTAATAATATAATATCTACCTACCCATGCTACCCAATAATATAATAATAACGTTAAATGTACTTAAATATGCAGAAAATTTGCTGTTTTATCATCATCATCAGCATCATCATCATATCAGCCGAAAGACGTCCACTGCTGAACACTACCTCCCCTAAAGATTGCCACAATGATCGGCCCTGCAGACTCCTGGATTAGCTATTTATCATAAGAAGATGACCCACGGATGACTCGTATTTCTTCATTTAGATTTGTGAGTTGTCAGGTTGTCACAGCCATGTACAGAAAGTTAAACGTTACCTGATCTTAATTTTCTATATTTTTATATACCTACTTATGAACAGAAAGCTCGATGCAAGTGCTATTTCAGAAATAAATATCAAAATGCTGGACTGGAAACCCTTAACTTGCGAACATGGTCGTGACACACCTGTCAAACTAAATAAGAAATACCCTCTTGGACTTTAATTTTAGAATTTAAAACAGACGACAGTGACGTCACTACTTTATGGTTCTTACTTAAATCTGGCCTACTACCGAATCGAAATTCTTTCTCTGTCACTCAAACGAAGGCGTCATTAGAGTGAGAGAGACAAACCCTTGAAATATACGAATTTCGTTTTTCGCCATAGGGTTGCCATTTATAAGTGCTACCTAACAAAAATGGGGGCCAATCAAAGATGGTGGATCTCAAGTTTTACAAAATCAAGTATATCTCGAGACTATAAACTTGAGATCCAACTTATCTAAAACTTTTACCTAACTTTTTTATCTAAAACTTGAGATCCACCATCTTTGATTGGCCCCCATTTTTGTTAGGTAGCACTTATAAATGGCAATCTTGCATTTTTGACGTTTTTATAAGCTTACCTAACAGCCGTGAAAAGGAAAATTTGTACCTCCTAATTTTAACCATACCTGTCATACAACGGAAATCTTGAAATAGCCCGTATGCCTATTAGCTACCACTTTGGGATATCTATCATACTTTTTTAATATCCTTATGAATATGTCTAACTACTGTAAAAAGGTCACTTGGTACCCCCAAATTATACCGTTTTCTAATTTCAGGCCGACTAGCCCACGGACTAGTATTTCGATGTTCACGGTACTAGGCCAGGGGCCCGTTTCTCAAAAGCTTAACTTGTAATACAAGTGGGAGTGGAAGTGTCTTTTTAACACCATTAATTAGATAGACTTCCACTTGTATTACAAGTTACAAGCTTTTGAGAAATAGGTCCCTGAAAAATTATGTAAGTACGAGTAGGATTGCTCGCAATAAGTACCTAATGCTAGTTAATGTGAGCCGGTGCTAAAAGATTCGTCAAGGCCACGGAGTCGTCGACTTACCAATTCAATGGATGGCTTTTAATAATTATGCATCGTC
This sequence comes from Thaumatotibia leucotreta, assembly GCA_025490895.1. NCBI lineage: Eukaryota > Metazoa > Arthropoda > Insecta > Lepidoptera > Tortricidae > Thaumatotibia > Thaumatotibia leucotreta. The sequence goes on along the minus strand of JALPQI010023717.1, from coordinate 4,296 downwards.
ACTTCACTTTGAATAAGGCAGGTGGCCACCAATAAGTTCACAGCTACTCGACGCACCTGTCAGCAGTATAACACTGAATTTTAATTGGTTTATTTTATTTGAACCTTACTTTGTATTTAGATATCTGCATGTGTATAATTTTAAAGTGAATTTGTTTATAACAAACATCATAGGCTATTATTAAAATTCGTATAATTAAAACTATTAAACTCGTAAAAATATTGTGTTCTGTGTTGGCTATGTTCATTTCCATGTATCTAAGAACTAATTATTTAAGATAAAGGGTAAATAATTTAAGAAACGATTAGTGAGTGGTTTAGTAAAAACGCCCCACATTTCTGTGAGGGTGCGTAGACATTTAACTCGTATATGTTTTTTATTATTCTACTTTTTTTTATTCGTATATAAAGGCCCAAGCCAATCATGTTAAACGACAGTGAGACGACCATTGCTAAAATGCTTTCATTAAGGTAGGTACTAGGTATAAACTAATTTAAATTTGCAGACAGTAAATCTTCATTCTTGCTAGCTTTGACTTCGTGCGTGGGCTTTGTGGGATGGCAAAAAATACATGTGAGGAGTACATTGAACGATTTGCGGAAATGACTGTGTAATTGAGAATATCGCCGTGGCGATGGCGGCGCGGCGGGAACCGGTCTGCGCCGGCGCACAGTCTCTTGCACATTTCTTACGGAGCGGTACAATCAGCCAGCCGAGTCGGTATTTTGGATGCATAGAATACTCTACAGTTGTACCAATACAAATCGATCACCATTGAGAAGATTCCAAAATACAGAATATTCTCATCGAAAGTTCTTGATACTTATTGTTTTTCGCACATTTATTACTAAGACTTAGTGCCAATTTCTACGGCCTTTATGAGTTGATTTGATACCGTTTCCAGTGTGTAACTCAAACGTCAAATATCGCGACCGTCAACTGGATGTTTAGCCAAGTTGCCAATCGCTAGCGCTTGCTAGCGCATCGTAGTTTTCCCTCTCTGTCACTCCTTCATATTAGTGCGACAAAGAGGGAAAACTACGATGCGCTAGCAAGCGCTAGCGATTGGCAACTTGGCTAAGCACCCTGTTGGGACTGGGAGCATAGCGTTAAAAATCCTTAAACTAAAAGAGAATGTTATCTAATATCAATAGCAACTTGCACGAGAATTTTATCATGAAACGCCTTTGTATATGTATACTACTAGCTAATTAGAATTACTTTACCAATCATCAGGAAAAACTATGGCTCGAAAAGCTGTTAAGACACAAGATGCTCCCTTACACTGCCACAGCCTTTTTCAGTAATTTCAGGCAATTATGATACCTAATGTTCTGCAACTTGTACATTGTTAATCCAAGCTACACTTAAGTGACATTGTAATGCTTCATAAGCCTGAAAAAAGTATCACATGAATGTTGACTTTACGTACCAACGTCAAATTGGACCCGGAAGTAGTACAATGTCGCTGCTGCTAATATAATATTATGTTATGGCATTTTATAACTACTTAGTAATCCTGGAACTGCAAAGTACCGAAGGTAACCTGCTTTTGACAAAAGTCATCTCGGCATCTCATCCTTTAAGGGTCGGATAGATGTGGGAAATTTTACAGATTCTGTCAAATTTCCCCATTTCGCACACACGCGCACTTCACGCACACTACCTCATTTTACCGAGCGGGGTCATTGAACCTTGGTGATTTTTTTTTATGAAAGCGGCCGAGTTTGTAATTTATCACTACCTCTTTTGAAAAATTACACTTGTCAAAGTACTAGATGGTAAAAAGATAGAGAGGGATAGATTTTATAAGACTACCCTTGTCTTTTCGAGTCATCTCAATGCAATGCAAAAGACAGATTTAATAGGAAGAAGATAAAATGAGTGTTTTAAATCGACACGAGCTAGGAATTTCCTTTTCACACGTGTATCATACGACGTTTTTCAGTACAGATGGCACTCTGAAGTTTCTACTTGATAAGAAATGAGCCATTTTCTCGCACTAGTGCGGCAAAATCTGTACTAAAAATGGATTTTCAGTACAGATCAATCAATTTGTTACAGTCATCATCAGATATATCTGAACGACCACGGCACTCAAAAATATCTGAGCATGCACACGAACGCCATTATAATAGCGGCCTGCTCAGATATTTATGAGCACCCTGGCCGCTCCGCTATATCAGATGGTGACTGTACAGCATCGTATTCTGATTAGGAAATAGTAAGAGAAAAAAAATCCGCGTTAGAACAAAATGGCTTGGTTCGATACTCCGATAGTATGCCTGTTTGACCAACTGGTTGTAAGGCAAGCCATTAGTCCACTATAATAAACAAAAATCTATTTTTCTGATCAGAACACGATACTGTTGAATATAGGCCCTAAGTATTCACTATCAGCAGCTTTTCGTAGACATTCAACTTTCCCACTGCTGTGTGTGCCAAACGCACAAGAGTCCACCAACGATTGCAGTGCCAACGACGCACATTTGCGAGTCCATTCTAATTTGATATATGTATACAGAGGTAAATATTCTAAATTTATTTATTTTTCTATTTGGAGATTATTAAGAAGTTAAATATACCTGAACAATTGTTTGATGAGATTAATAAGTGTATAGATGTAATGCACAATCTCTTATATTCGTATATTGAAGAAAAAACCCGATTCTATCTTCTCCACAACTCGCTTCAGTGCAATGGTGAAGTAGTTTCCGTGAAAAGCCTAATGAATGGAATTATACATTACATTTGTATAATTATTAATGTGACTTACCAGCAGTTATCAGGTTTAAGGGAGCTTATTTTACTAAGTACTGATTTTTCAATCCCCAGATAACAGTAACTGTCAAATAAATGTTAGCTCTATCCTTTTTTGACTGATGACCAGCGATAAGGATGGTAATACTTTTAACTGACGGATACTTTTAACTGAGGATTGAGAAATCAGCCCTAAATTAAATTGCATTCTTTATAAAAATAAAAATGCATATAGGTAAAACATTAAGGCATTTATTATATTATCTTAAATGGTAATCAGTAGTTTATTTCAAGAATTACAATTACAACTGTAAATTGAAGAATTACAATTACAAGAAAAAAGTAGATCTTAAAAAAATTATTACATTTACTAATTTAAATATTAGATGTCATATAGGTACTAAATAAATAAACAATATCGAAGTTTACCAACGCCAGAGGTGGAATTTGGAGAGTCGTCCTTAGTTTTGCGGCACTCGGCCACTCCAGTGGTTTAAGCATCAGCCACGAAAGCTGAGGACGTTGGGTTCAAATTCCACCTACGGCGTTGGTAAGCTTCGGTATTTTTTCTGTGGTATATGGCATCAAATATTTAACTTTAAATAGGTACATCGTAGTGTTACTACCTACTTAAAAAAAATAACTTAAAAAATATTTTATAAAATAATTTGAGTTGTTCCACAAAAATTGTAACCGTTATAATGGCGGGACCAGATCCTGAATTCGATCGACTCATATTGCATTATTTATTAGTACTGGTTTAGTACTATTTGGTACCTTTTGTAAAACCTCTTTTCAAAGTTATATTCAATCAGTCTGGTCCCGCCATTATAACGTTATAATGGCGGAACCAGGTCCTGAATTCTGTCCATATTCTGTCGATTCATATTGCATTATTTAGTACTGAATTGATACTATTTGGTACCTTTTGTAAAAAAAATAGTTAAACCGACAAAATTCAGAACCTGGGTCCGCCATTATAACGTTATAATGGCGGAACCACACTATTTCAAATATAATTTTGAAATGGAAGAGGTACTAATTTCTTTACAAGAGGTACCAAATAGTACTAATTCAGTACTAAATAATGCTATATGAATCGACAGAATATGGACAGAATTCAGGACCTGGTTCCGCCATTATAACGTTATAATGGCGGGACCAGATTATTCGAAATATAATTTTTGAAATGGAAGAGGTACTAATTTTTTTACAACAGGTACCAAATAGTACCAATTCAGTACTAAACAATGCAATATGAATCGACAGAATTCAGGACTTGGTTCCGCCATTATAACGTTATAATGGCGGGACCAGACTATTTCAAATATAACTTTGAAAAGAGGTACTTTTTTTACAAAAGGTACCAAATAGTACCAATTCAGTACTAAATAATGCAATATGAATCGACAGAATTCAGGACCTGATTCCGCCATTATAACGTTATAATGGCGGGACCAGACTGATTGAATATAACTTTGAAATTGAAGAGGTACAAATTATTTGACAACTGGTACCAAATAGTACTAATTCAGT
>JALPQI010023716.1:0-16496 GCA_025490895.1 Thaumatotibia leucotreta | reverse complement strand
TAATGTTTATTTTAGTATTATTAATTACAAGGTCCAGTCTTGCTACTCGGTCTGAAAAGGGCTTAAAATCGATAATATATTGTTTAAGTTCTTTTTTTATCATGAAGCCCACACCATTTTTTCCACTTGTTTTCCCAGTATACATTAGCATGTAGTCTTTATATTCTTGTATATTAGTCCCTTTTATTTTTACCTCGGAAAGTCCAAGTATGTGCCAGTTTAGGTCCTTTAAAGAGTGTAGTAGTTCTTCCTGTCGGCCTGTGCCTACGAGAGATCTTACGTTAAGAGTAGCTATGTAGAATTTCGAAGTTGTCTGTTTACTCTTATCAATTATAATATTATTATCTTGGTTTGGATTTGAGCATGGAGGGGAGGGTAACGGTCTGACCAGCCGTATTGGGAGGTTTAGTGTATTTTATTGTATTGTGTTTATTTGTTGCTGGGGAGGGGGCCACTGTATATCAGGTTGTCTTGTTTTGGTCGGTCTCTTCACAGGTAGAGTTTCCAGCTGGTTTCATATACTCGGTGATAAGGTTGTTCATTTTGTGTTTTTTATTACTTTTAAATAGTTCCCCTTTTTCATAGTTTTCATCATGCGATTGAAGTGGAGATGACGACGGTGCTCTTTTATTATTAGTTTTTCGATTGCTTGGTTTTACTATTAATTTATCGTAGCGTATGAAAGCCTCATTTCCTTTCTTTATCTCCAGTTTTTGTTGCAATTTTAGATCTGCCCTAATTTTCAATACTGTTGGCGAAAATTCGTGTTTGATGTATATTCCAGTCCCTTCTAGCATTTTCTTGTTTCTCAGGATTTTTATTTTGGTTCCTAGAGTAGTAGTAGTGACAGATATTGGTCTAGATTTGCCTGCGTTTATCTTTCCCATTCTTCTTACAGATTCGATCTCTATTTCTGATATGTTTAGTTTAATTTTTTCTACTATAATTTTTATTACTTTTTCCTGCAGTTCTAAATACGATTTTTCGCCTTCCCTTATGCCGAAGAATACCAGGTTTCTCTGGACAGCTCTCTTTGGGGGTAAGATAGCCGGTGTAATTACTGGCATAGATAGAGGCAATCCATCTAAGTTCTCAGGGTAGGCAGCGCATAGGCGATTTTCTGATCGCTATTTCCATGGACCGTTAGCGTTAGCGATTGGCAACTTGTCTAAGCATCCAGTTCCTGCTTTCCATCAGGTGGGCTGAGAGCTCAGTTGTCTATCTTTGTCACATCACAAAAAAAATGCCGATGTATTCGAATTCCAATTTTAGCTTGTCAAGAAATCCCAACCAACCTCAATTGAATGAAGACAAGAACATTTTTAAATTAGTAGAAAAGTTTCACATCATCACTTCATCAGCCTATTTCAGTTCTGAACGTCCTGTTACTTATACGTACGGAGGCATTAGGAGGTAAATACTTGTAATGCTTGACGCTGGTCAAGCGGATTTGCAATCGGAGTAGTGTGTCCACTTCATAGTGATGCTGCTTCTTATAATCAATAAATGAATGGTCCGTGCCAATTCAATCCATTAATCTACTAATGCTACACACGGGAAGAGTTCTGTTGAGCCGGTGACAAATACGAGTATACTACATGGCAAAGTCAAATAGAAAAAATTTAAAGTTAATATCTGATATCTACTGAATGGGTTATTACAATGCCGACTCAGGAGACAGACGGCGAGGAAAGTTGTATTAGCATCAGAACTTATGTCGCCCTGGGAATTGTGACCACAAGCCGTGACGCGAATTATAGACATTTGATTAAAGCTCCAAAACTGACCGGAGATCCAGTCCAGAAATTTAATGGGAAATATTACCTCGATTGATTAATTTTGCCGCGTGTTTTAGTGTTGTCGTGGTGACGACAGTAAGAATAACTTTTGTCAACATTTCAAATCTTCCCGTGGGAGTTATAAGAGTCGACTAAGGGATTGAAGTGTCATTGACCATTTATTTAATTTATTGACGATGGGCAGCATCGTCATCACAGTGGACACATTACTGCGATCACTAACCTGCTTGCTCAGCGTGGCGATTATGGCCTCCTAATACGTCCATACACATAATTAATAGGAGCGGCAAATCCATTTAGGTAACCACATGAAACCATGTACTTATTTTAAATAGGTAATTCGGGAAGTCGAATCTGTATGTAAGCTCATGCTTGATCCATGGCGATGACTGTTGGCCGTGTGGTGACGGCAGTGAGACTACATTTGTCACCATTCAATTTTTTTAACTGGGTGTCGTGCAAGTCAACTAATTTAATTAAAATGTCACTGAATATTCAATTTCAATTATTTGTAATAAAATGTTGTGTTATTGAATATTAGTTGATAGAAGATTAATGATGGGCAGCAGCCTCATGATATGGACACTATTCGACACATTACTGCAATCGCCAACCCGCTTGGCATTTATGCGTCAATACGCAAAGTTAATAGAAGCCTATGTCCACAAGTGACCTCTGAGAGGCTGATGACGCGATGCTCATTTTAATCAATGAAAGAATATTGACAAATTTCATACATTGAAAATCTCCTGCAAACTTTTGACTGATTTCATGCAAATAATGCAAATTTCCTATAAAGTGGAATACTACTTGCAATTTTCAACTCGCTGCGTCTGCACTAATATCTTTAGTCCGGAGTCCGGTGCAGACAAATTCGATTCCGCCGAAACTCTTCCCAACTTCTTTATAATTCAAGATAGCGAGCTATCTCCTAGGCAGTCGATAAAACCAGCATTGCTTTCATTCATCATCATCAGCCTATGATAGTCCACTGCTGGACGAAGGCCTCTCCTATTAATTATGCGTAATATAGACTCATTATGAGGTAAATGCCCATAATTGCCATGCAGAGCAAGCGGATTGGCGATTGCAGTAATGTGTCCACTATGATGACGCTGCTGCCCATCATCAATCTTTTATAAAATAATGGTCAATGACACTTCAATCCCTTAGTTGACTTTTACGTCACCCGCAGGAGGAGTTGGGGTGATGATAAATCTGGCACCCTAGTGAAAAGGGGTATAAGTCGAATTTTGGCCAAATTGAGTTAAGTATACCAAAAAATTTCAAAAAAAAATTGGCATCTGTTGGTGTAAAAGGATCTAAGATATCACGTAAATTGACAGAGTTACGGTCGTGTAATATGGTATAACTAACACAAATGACCATGCAGTGTCAGGTATAAGTTGAAATGAATTCTTATTAACAAAAAAAGTAAATCGTTGTAAAGTTACAAACGGTATTAGTGCAGCTAAGTTTTACGCGTTTGGATTTTTGTTGTGTGTAATGCTACAACTACTCATATTCTCTTGATAATCACTCTGAGAATGAGGATCCATGTGTATTTAAATCACTTTACACGAACAATAAAACATTTTTTTGAGATATAATTCGACATAAACCCATATTCACGAATAAAATTATCTTGTACGGGTACAAGTCCACTTTGAATTACAGTTTTTTACATGTAATACAATCCATTTGCGGGAATTATATCCGTTTTCACCAAATTAAAAAGTATTACTTAACATTTAACACCAGTAAATTGACGGGTTTTTACTAAGTTGTACCCTTTTACACTGACTGAGTTACAATATTTAAAATACTTAGGGTTAATTTTTAAATTTACTTAGTGGTTAATGATTTTTTTAAAGTATGATTGTATTTTTTTTTCAAATTTAGGCTGTTCAATTCTGCTGCTTATTTGTTAAAACCTAAGTTAGTAATTATTAGTTTGTGTTGACAGTTTTAAATGACCTAACGCAAACACCTTTTTTAAATTGTAGGAACAATGTTACTTATGATCTAGGTAATATAAAAAGCGCGCTATAGCCTTATACGAGTATTTGCTGCTGTTCTATGGCTGTTGCTATATCTATATTATTCCAGAAATATGCGATTAGAATAGTTTCAAAACAGCCGCGCGGAAACCATGCCCGGCCACTTTTTACGAATGCTAACATAATGAAAACAAATTATCACAATATTTATAATATTTTCTACTAAAAAAATTAATAAAGTTAATATATAATTAACACAATAATTCAAGTTGATCGTATATACTACCTATATAAATTTTATAAGAATTATAATCGATAGAACATAATAGTGACAGGCTTTTTATACTCGTCGATTAAATCTGTTTATTAAGATTCCATACAGAACACTGCAACGTCACTATTTTCACCCGAAACGACTGAAATAACTTCTTTACACTAGTGCGAGAAGTTGTTTATATCTTGTCAGGTTGAAAATTTCGCAAGGCCATCTGTACTGAAAAATATCGTACAATACACGTGCGAAAAGGAAATTCGTAAATCGTGTCGATTGAAAACACGCCCTTCGGTCGTGCTTTGCTTTATTTATGTTTATTTCGAACTTAATTTTTTTCACAGTTGTATCGTAATGTACATTACGATAGGCTGTAGAGAATAGTTTTTTTTTAAAATAAAATATCGATTTTCCATAGTATGTTATTTTAGGTGACTCGATAAGATACAAAATTGCCATTCAGGCGTTACGTAACGTACCTAGGAGCTGCGCGCACGACACCCAGGGCACAAGTCATAATTCGGACAGTAGGACTAGACAATATAGTAAATAATGAAATGAAATTGATATATGAGTATTTAATTTCATGACTTAAAGTATATACTTTCATGAATCCGTAGAAAATAGAGTATTTTGCACTATTTAGGTTTATAGTCAAGTACCGTGTTTAGCGAAATAAGGCATGAAAAAAAAAAATGTTATGACACGATTTTGAAAGTACAATTTATTTATTTGATAAGAATAAATAAATGTTACATTATGTAATTTTTTGGTACTATATTTTTCTAATTCAAGGAAGTAAGTTTTAATAAAAAATGGAAAAAAGAAATGTTTTTATTGTAACTTACTTCATAGAATTTGGATACAATTGAATAAAGTGATTAATATAAATCTTGTTATTCCCTATTACACGTTACTAACATTTTGTGCACAAAGGTATAAGTCGTTTTTTTTGGGATTATATTGTATACGTATACGCTATGCCATTTAAATTAATTTCGCAAACAAACTTAGCTAAAACTTTTTCGTAAAAGTACATCTCAAAAAGAGTTATCATAAAATAAGTTAAATCTATACCCGTTTTCACTAGTGTCCAAAATATGTGAAAAGGGGTACTAATTTGTTTATATTTCTAAATAGCATTTATTTCAACGGGTACAAGTCAATTTTTTTTTAAACTATTCATTTTAGCCATAAAGCAATGCCGGCATGTGAAAGAGCGCATTGTATTTACTCAAACTGCATTTAAAGTTATTCTAATTCGTTAGCCATTTAGGCACAGTAATTTTTAATAATTTCGCCAATCGTTTTTTGGCTCTCCTGTAAAGTGGCAAATTTCGATTTATACCCCTTTTCACTAGGGTGCCAGAAATGTATTCTTACTGCCGTCACCACACGGGCATTTTTTTCATTACGCAATCTTATTCTAGAACCTAGGGGAAACTGAAAATTAGGGGAAAGTAGAGTCTGGCAAATGAAAGATGAGAATGAGAAAGTATGGTATCACTGGGTTGCACCCCGAAAATCAGTCTTGATACTTGTAATATATTTAAAACTTAAAATTATTTTGTTAAATTACCTGTATTTATTACAATCCAAATTAATATATTACATATATGTACATAACGTAGCTGTTGCATGCAACTTTGTCTGCATGACACAATGCAATATGATGTAGGTACCTTAATACTCTAAATTATGACCTATGTTATCAAATGAATCCCATATCAAATTTTAAACCAATCTATTTAGTTATTTTCAAGTTATGTCATAGATTCGACACATTACCAAGTTATTTTTAACTTTTTACATACATATGGTATAAAGACTATAATGATATGAAGAGCCGAAAAACAGAGTGATTTTCACACTTGGATATAACACTATTATATGTCTATACATATGTATAGGTAATATTAGTAACGATTTGTAAATTGTATCATCGCAGAATGGGTGTAATCATGATTAAAAGTACCAGCTATAAAATAGTACATTACGACACAAGTGCGAAAAATGTGAAATTTGGAAACGAGTGACGATGTTTTAAAACACGACCGATAGGGAGTGTTTTAAATCGACACAAGTTACGAATTTCGTTTTTGTACGTGTCTCGTACGACGTTTTTTAGTACAGATGGCCCTCCGAAGTTTTGAACCTGACGTAAAATGACCCACTTCTCGCACTAGAGCCTAAAAAATGCACCATCTGTACTAAAAAAATATGTAAATAAGATATATGTATAGAATGAAAGATGCAATGGATTTACAATTTCTGATTGGCGGTGGCAGGTTATTCCAACATTTCATGGCAGCGTATCGAAAGCTACCACGGAAAGCGGTCGTTTTATGTTGTGTACCAATAAGTCTGCACGCACCACGTACTGGCCGTTCGGAAAACGTAAGTTTATCAAATAGGTATGATGGTTGATGTTTATGGATAACTCCAAAAAGAAGGGAGGCAAAATGTAGGGTACGTCTGGTGCTCATATTCAATATTTTATGTTGATTTAAGAATGGAGTGATATGTGAACGATGCGATGTGGAATAGTAAAACAGAAACGTGCACAGGCATTTTGAATGCGCTTTATCAACAAGGAGGTCCGTGACAGCAGGCATCCACCAAAAACAGCATCGGCATAACTCAGCTTGGACAGAATAAGTGTGTCACAAAGGTTTATGCGTAAGTCAACGTTGATGAAGTCACGGATACGATATAGTACTTTAAGCCTATAAAAGCAGTTCCGAACAAGATCCGATACGTGTTCTTCAAAATGTAACTTACTGTCCATGGTTAGACCAAGATTACGAGCTACAGAAATTTGCTCTAAAGGTTAATTAGGAGGTAAATTTCCAAAATCGCCACGCTGGACAAGCGGATTGGCGATCTCAGTAGTGTGTTCATTATGCTTCATGATGCTGCTGCCTATCATCAGTCTTCGATACATAAATGGTTAGTGACTTAAACTTTCACGATTATCAATATTTTAAAAACAAACGGGTTGCCCGAAACGTCAAGATACAATTAAACGTAAGTTTACGCGATAGACCCGTTTGTCTTTAAAATATAAATGGTTAGTGACACTTCAATCTCTTTCTGGTCGACCTATTACCTATTCGTATCGACACACTAAGAGGTAAATGCCTGTAAACGCCACGCTGGGCAAGCGGGTCGGCGATCTCAGTAGTGTGTCCACTATGCTTCATGATGCTGCTGCCTATCATCAATGTTCGATAAATAAATGGTTAGTGACACTTCAATCCCTTGGTCGATTTCCTATTACATATGCGTATGGACGCACTAAGGTAATTAGCACGCTGGGCAGGCGGGTTAGCGATTGCAGTAATGTGTATGATGATTGATGATACTACTGCCTAAATAAAAAATGTAGGCACCTATAGATGACACCGCAATAGCTAGTGCCAGAAAACTTCTCACATAAACCTGCGTACACTGCATACACGATACAAACCAGAAAAACGTACATAATCACCAAATTAAAAATTAAGTAACAACCAACATCAACTGATTTTTCCAAGATCCTATCATTTGTGGTTTCCATCATTGGTTTCCTATCATCAAATCCTACTTTCTGAATGCAAATTCTTGTAAATTAATGAAAATTACCAAAAGCGCCATATACATGTACCTATAACATAAAAAAATTGATCCCTTGATTTCTCCAAGATCCCATCATCAGACCCCAACTTGGTGCCAACGGGACCATCTCGGGGTTATACACTGTTCAATCACAAAATAACATGCAACAAAAAAAATCAGTAGAATTGAGAACCTCTTCCTTTTTTTGAAGTCGGTTAAAAACTACCTTGATAAATAATGTGATAGTTGTAAAACTTTTTGACCCGTTCTGTATCTCGCGGCAACATACTGTGATGTCGAACCAATCTTGTGCTAAGCCTTTGGGTTTTTGTACTACTCATCTCACATCTGTTTATAGTTTTGGCATGTCTGTCTGTTCGTCTGTCTGTCCGCAGCATAGCTCAGTCGCCGTTTGTATTAGAAATTTTTAATTTGGTACATACAAATTAATCACGCTGAAAAAGTGGTAGGATAAAAGGTAAAAAAAATACCTTGCCTAGTAGTAAAGTGGGGATGTTTTTTTTATTTTTCTGTAATTCCGATAGTGTGGTGTATCTTTGAGTGTGCGTATCTTTTGGTCCAAAAAGGAAGTTTTTTCCTGAAGTCAATATTTCCGGAGATAACCAATTCAGAAGAAAAAATGCATCCCCCCCCCCTCTTATTTTTGATCCGTTGGTCCAAAAATATGAAAAAATCATGAAGTGGGCTTATAGATACTTATAAGTAAATTATTTCGAACACAATCTGCCCAGCCGTTTTTGAATAGCTACGGAACCCTACACTAAGTATGGCCAGTATATGCTCTTGGCCAGTTTTCTTGGTTTATTATAGCTTATTACCAGCATTACTCGCCTCACTTTATTTAACCGTGGGAGCGGTCTTATTTCTGTATGGTTGTCCTATATATATTTATATTGTGTTGTTGGCCGTGTGGTGACAGCAGTAAGAATACATTTGTCGTCACCCCAACACTTTTCGCGGGTGTCGTAAGATCCGACTAAGGGATTGAACGAAATTGTCACTGACCATTTTTGAAAAAAGATTGATTTTTTTTATGTTGGCACAACAAAGTGGCTCCACTCCGCCTGATCGTAAGTGAAAAGTAGAGCCCAAATCGCGGCGGCAACGAACAAGAGACAATTAGTAACCTGTTAGCTGCCACCGCCTTGCTGGCCCGCTAGATGCTGGTAAATTACACCGGCTGACCCCGAAACACGGCAAACACGAAGGTAAGTCATTTCACGGGCGTTTACACCGAATGTACGGTGGTAGCCAACCAGGCGGGTACTAGTAAAAATACCCTACCACCGGCTGAGAAGCTGGATACTCAGTATTTCCCTTAGTCGACTCCTACGACACCCACGGGAAGAGAGGGGCGGTGATTTTTGTATTCTTACTCCGTCACCGCACGGATAATGATGATGGGCAGCAGCGTCATCATAATGGACACATTACTGCAATCGCCAATCCGCTTACCCATTGTGGCCATTATGGGCCACCTCCTAATGCTTCTATATGCATAGTTTATAAGAGAGGCCTAGGTCTAGCAGTGGACTGAAATAGATTGGGCATTTCTCCGAGCATTTCAACCGCCGTGACTTTCGGTGACATCATTATTACCCGATTTCCGTGGATATCTTTTTTTTCGGATATAAGGTAAGTAAGTAAACACTTTATTGTACACACAAAACATAGAAATCACAAATATAAAAACAATGTACAAAGGCGAACTTATCCCTGTAAGGGATCTCTTCCAGTTAACCTTTGAGCAATTGAGAGGAATAGTATATTAAGGGAGACAAACCAGCACTATGCAAAAAGCAAACTAAATAATATAGATATAGGTACACAAAATAACACACAAAAACATGTAAACATGTAAACATGTATTATATATATAAAATACACGTAAATAAATACATAATAACAATACGAGGTACTCAACCAGAACACAAATCGCTTGATAGCCACAACTTATATAAATTTCTCTTGAGTGACGCCACCGACTGACACTACCTAAGAGAGAGCGTCAACTTGTTCCATAACTGCACAGCATGAACTGTGAAAGACTTAGAATAAGACCGAGTCTTGTTAGACGGTACCGCGAGCGTCAAATTCGCACTAGATCTCAACCGGTGTCCAGTACCATCTGCCAAGTATGCAAATCTTTCAGATAGATACGGAGGAGAGGTGGGATTAAAAAGAACATTAAACAGCAGAGACAGAATGTGTACATCCCTGCGCTTCCGGATCGGGAGCCAACCGAGTCGAGAACGAAACTCGGAGACGTGATCATACTTTCGCATGCCAAAAACATACCGGATACACACATTCTGAAGGCGCTCGAGCCTATCAAGTAGCTCCTCCCTGAGATCCAAGAAAACAATATCACCATAATCCAAAAGCGGAAGTAACAGGGAGCGGGCAAGGGTCAGTTTGGTGTGAACAGGGAGGAAGTTCTGGAGGCGCCTTAAAGAGTGTAGAGAAGCGAATAGCTTTTTACTTACCTCAGCCGTGTGGGCAGTCCAAGACGGTTGTGGTTGTCAACTACGTCTGCCAATATATCCAAAAGTTTTTACATCTCTCACGGGATTCGTGTGATAAGGCTGCCACTGAAGTCACGGCGGTTGAAACGCTCGGAGAAATGCCCGGCTGATGACTTATGATGTGATGTATATTTTATTTATGGGTTGAAAATAATTCCATCTATAAATAAGACTCAAGCTTGTAAAAAGCCAAGCATGCAGATAAACGAGGCAGTCAATTTACAAAAGTATATTCGAGGGCTCTTTCTCGAATCTCCATTCGTAATGAGAGGGATAAGGGTTGAGTCAGATTACTCCCACTAGATCTTGTATTTAACACGAATACTTAATATACTTATGGCAGAGTACAGGGTGCCCTTGGAGACCTGGGTGCTTAGCCAAGTTGCCAATCGCTAACGCTTAGTCGTCAATTGTAAACGAAAGGCAGCTAACTGTCTTTGTTGCATTAATATGCAAGGGTGACAGAGAGGGAAAACTAAGATACGCTACCAAGCGCTACGCGCTAGTGATTGGCAACTTGGCTAAGCATGCTTTTTTTTCTCCACTAATAATTAAGAACAGAATGCCCGGGTCTTGGAATGGAATTATTCATAGAAAATAATGCACACATGCTTATTCGAAATATTGTTTTAAAATATTTATAGTAAAGGTAGAATATTTTTTAAATCAGGTTGTAATGGCTGATGGCATTAATATTGTTATTAGATTGATTTTTACAGACAAAGAAGTAGAACGTTTAAAAAAATCACCTAAAATGTATGGTAATACGGGTTTTTTTTAATCATGAATTGCTATGTTTATATCTACGTAGTAATTGGAAGATAAGATCGATTAATTATTTGGAAATAGAGAGTTCCTGACACAAACAATACGTAAATATTTTACCAGTTTATCGACACAAAACAAAACGTATCGTCGCCAGAATTGTAACAAAACTACAAAAGGTCTGCTTCATATTATCAAAATATAACATAAAGCAATCTATGGGGAGATAATCTATGACGTAGAGCACTCAGGCAACTTTCAAAGTTGCCCTCTCCATGTCCAACGCAAAGATAAGGGATTTTGTTAACATAGAATGATCAATCACCGGAGGTATACTCCTAAAAAGTTTTCAACGTTTTTGTAACGGTCGGACGCATCGGATTGGCTGACGTGGATTGCAAAAATCCCTCGTTTTTTACGAAAATAGCGCGCTGGAAATTGAAGACTTTACAGTACCATCCGAAACAACTAGTTATAATGTTATGTATTGACCAAAGTGAGATGATAAATTATTAATATTTAATATTAATTACTTATCTCGCTTGGGCCATACATAGTAGTCTTTATTAATTATAACTAGTTGTTTCATGAGTCATCAGCTGGCATTGTTTATATTTTGGTTTGGTTACATGTACAAGTAGATATTTGTTACAAAATCTTTTAATAATTAACAGAAATTATAAAATTTATGTATGAAGTATGTAGGTATTTAACGGGACACCAATATACCTTAAACTGTACTGAACAACATTTGGTATTTAATGAGACATTATATTATGTAACTGTTGCATAATAGTTATTTTCATCACGGCGTCGGGCTTCTAACACTCTCGTTAGTAATTTCGTACTTACCTCCCTTGATGCACAATATACTATTATGTGACTGGTTCATAATACCTTATTATGTACAGCTGCATACATATCTTTATCTACCTCCATATCAAGTTTAGAATCACAACGTCACACCAAGGACAAATAATTAGTTATTTATGTGGCTGGGGCATAATAAGAAGCATTAAACAGGAGTGTGGTTTTATGAAACGAGCCGTAGGCGAGTTTTATAATAAGATGACACGAGTGTTTAATGCCTAATTATTTACAGTCACATACATAACTTTGTCTACCTCTATGTCATAAGTTTAGAATGACAATTTACCTTTATTTAGAATGATATCCACTAGATAAAATACCTCTAAATACAACAATTCAAATCAGTTGAAATCACTTAATTAAAAAAAAAACAAAAAAAGTTGACTAAACTTCTTTTCTGACATCTATACTTTAATGTCAACATTATGATGCACTGTACTGTAATGTTAACATTATGATAAAACCACAGACACCGGTTTCTTAATATAGGTACTTACATAAACACTTCTGAAGAATTTATGATTTGGATGTAGATAAAATTCATTGTCTACCTACCAGCATAGCAGTGTAACCGCACTCGTAGTTCCCTGTAACGAGTGCAATCGTGTAATTACGGCAGGGAACTGCCCCAACTTACGTAACAGCTGCACTAACTACTATAATTACACATTTACATTGGGACTTTGGACACTGCATTCAAATTAAACTACACACACAAATAACATTATCAGACTATGACACAGCAGTGTTATTCACTAAAGAAACCGCCTTGCTGTCAGCGCTGTCTCAGCGCTGCGGCAGCGTCGAGCCTAAAAATTGCACTTTAAACGACACTAGCGCTCGGCGACGAATGCGGCGTGAGCTGGAACTACACTGCGTCGAGAGTTTGACGTTTAATGTACAAACTTCGTATTCTCTAACGAATAATCACCAAATTAAAAATTTTAAAAACCGACTTCAACCGATTTCTCAAAGATCCCCGATTTGTTTCCACCATTGGTTTCCTCAAATCCTACTTTCTGAATGCAAATTCTTGTAAATGAATGAAAATTACCAAAAGCGCCATACATGTACCTATAACATTTGAAGAGATCCCTCGATTTCCCCAGGATCCCATCATCAGAACCCAACTTGGTGCCAATGGGACCATTTCGGGGTAATACACGTTCGATCACAAAAAGAAATTTTAAAATCGGTTCACTATTCTCGGAGATATCAGGTAACATACATACAACAAAAAAAAAAAATTCAGTCGAATTGAGAACCTCCTCCTTTTTTTGAAGTCGGTTAAAAACAGCGACGAACTCGCCCACAACCTCGCTCACAGCCTCAATTCCTAATGTCAAATAAAACAGCCAGGATTTTAGACAAGGCTGTCTCGATGTCGAGCTCGTTGACGAACGCAGCGTCGAATGTGTGAATAAGAGAATAGCATAGCTGGTCTCATAAATGAGACACGGCGATACTCGCCCAGCTATCAGCTATCACCGCCGGGCGAGTATCGCCGTGTCTCTTTTGTTTACATGGGAGTACGTATCTTTTGTTCGTGTTTATAGCCGATGGTTCACAGCTTGGTAGCTCGCGATGAGACCAAGGCCTATCAGCTTAATACTGGTTATAAGCTTCTAAGCGTATGAAAATGAACGACACTTCTAAAACTTCAAAAATGCTCCTAGTCTAGGGTCTATTCTAAGTCCTAAATGCTCACAGGCTCGACAAGCACTTATTTTTGGCCACCCTGTTTTCCCATTCAATAATAAATGGAATATATTTTACGTATATTTTTTTAATTTTATTTAAGACTAGGTGTCACAACTACAGTAAAGATAGTAAACAACAGTTGAGATGTGTGCCTTAAAATAGTAGACACTAAATTCTTAGAAACCGTTTAAACAACGAAAAATGATACACAGATCAAAAATAAATAAAACTAACCAAAATAACCACCTTACTTAACCTAATAAAAATTCACTTTTTTAAGTTTTGCTTTGATAGAAGCCAGAGAACAACAAAATACATCTATACAGTCTCTCACACCGGTATACGACGCGACCATTCGAGTTTAGCATCATCATCATCATCATCATCAGCCTATCATAGTCCACTGCTGGACGTAGGCGTCTCCTATTAACTACGCGTATAGACGCATTAAGAGGTAAATGCTCATAATCGCCACGCTGGGCAAGCGGATTGGCGATCGCAGTAATGTGTCCACTATGATGACGCTGCTGCTCATCATCAATCTTTTATCAAATAATGGTCAGTGATACTTCAATCCCTTAGTCGACTTTTACGACACCCGCAGGAGAGGTTGGGGTGGTGACTGGTGACAAATGTATTCTTACTGCTGTCACCACACGGCTGACCCCACGGTTCCTCCTACACTTCTACAATAAGTTGTATAATTAAAAGAAAAGATAAAAATATTCCAAAGGAAATTGATTAATGAACGAAAAATGCATTTTTAATCAAATTACTATTTTTCTTCTATCAAAATGGAAATGTCGAAGGAATTCTTTTTAAAAGTCGGGTGTTTTACCTGAAAGACGAAATTTAATAAATTTGAATTTTTACGAGTAATTTAATAAAGACGGCAAAGGTCTCGTAGTTATTATATTACTACTGCATTAGACAATATTTCAGCTGAATATTTGAAAGACGAGAAAAAAGGTTGTAACATTGTTAAGCATTTTTACATGAAACTAAAAATGTCCGAACATAATGAAATATACTATCCATAAAATTATTGTTTAGTACAGACGGTATCTTTTTAGGCGGTAGTGCGAGAAGTGGCTCATTTCCAAACTATTTATATATACCTATATTATTAGGTCCAAAACTTCAGAGGGCCACCTGTACTAAAAAACGTCGTACGAGACACGTGCAAAAACGAATTTCGTAACTCGTGTCGATTTAAGACACTCCCTTCGTTCGTGTTTTAAAACATCGCCACTCGTTTCGAGTTTCATGTTTTTCGCACTCGTGTCGTAATAGCCTATTTTAGTACAGCTTTTGTACGCGCTAGTGCGAGAAGTGGTTCATTTTACGTCAGGTTCAAAACTTCGCGGAGGGTCTTACAAATTACATAATTTGTAAGGCCATAAAATATGTACAGATGTAGTGAGAAATGGCTTGCCTTCGGAAACGTTCGTCAACGTCATGCTGTTTCAGTCTATCTCACTGAGACTGACAGTAATAGCTGTCATGCTACTTCAGTCAGATTCGGTGACACTGCCTGAAACAGCATGTGTTTACGAACGTTTCCGAAGGCAAGTCATTTCTCACTACACCTGTACCGCCACACAACTTGTCTTGTTTGACATATTTAACATTGTTTTCGTAAAACAATTTTAATCTCTAAGCACAAAATAATTAAGCGTAATTGGCATTCAGCCCACACAAAGAGTGTAAAGAGCAGACAATACAATAACATTTGTAATGTAATAAAAATAATACAACAACCACAATTCATCACCCACAAAGCTTTAGAAAAACAAGGAGGACTATTTGTATGCTTCAAAATGTGGATTGGATTTGTTATTATTATTATTTGTTGTCTGCCACTGCCACTGCCACTGTAGCATAGTTGGTAACCCTGTCTACGAAGCTGGAGGTTCTGGGTTCGAATTTCGGCGAGACCATTTTTTTGTATTTATCTATCACAAATATTTGTTCCTTGGTCATAGCTGTCTAATTGTCTATGTATTTAAGTATCTATATGTATCTATCTACATATTATTTATATCGTCGCCTGGTACCCATATCACAAGACTTAATTGAGCTTACCGTGGAACTAGTTTAATTTGTGTAAATGTCCCAAGCAAGATATTTATTTATTTATATAAATAAATAACTGGGTGCCAGCAACTTCGTCTTCTATGGGTGCAAAATTTTAACATGACTTTAAAAGTGACATTATGGAAACACTTTAGCTAAGAAAAATACAAATATTATTGAAAAATCTGTATTCAATTTTATTCTCTATCTCGGAATCTTAAATGTACAATGTGTGGGTGTGTAGATATGTATATTTTATGGATGTATGTGCTATGTCAAGTCCAGTTGACAAGTTTTGTTAAAGTTTTGCACTCATAGTTCTGACCCCTAATCATAATATTATATGTCCGTTCTTGGGTAAAAAATAATTATCGTCATATCCTATAATAATGAATAAAATCTATCCTAAGACCGAGTGGCCGAGGGGTGCTGCATCAGCCGCGAAAGCTGAGCACGTGGGTTCGATCCTCACCTCGGACATTAGGTGATCTTGGTCGTTTTTCTTTGGTATATGACATCTAATGATTTAAAATCTATCCTATTTGAACCGACAATTCAAAAGCTACAATCGACCTCTATATGTTTGGCCACGATCAATTCCTTTGTTTGCCGAAACAGGACGGGACACTATGTGGGAACGTGACAAAAACGTGTGTTAGAGCCGTAATTGCGCTTTTTCAGTTGACTGGTGACAATTGGACGGCAAACGGGTTCGATTGTCCAGGGGGGCCTACCACGAACTACGAACGAAGTGTTGCCTCCCTGTCACATTTATGTACGAATTCACGAGTGCGAGAGAGAGGCAATTCGTTCGTGGTAAGCCCTCAGCTTGGGAAGGTTGCATTGTTCTAAAAATAATAGGAACGCTGGC
>JALPQI010023715.1:0-20425 GCA_025490895.1 Thaumatotibia leucotreta | reverse complement strand
TCTATTTCTTCCAAAGGATCAGCATTGCGATCCAACGAGGAAACGCCGCCAGCATCATGGGCGTAGACCGCAGACAGACCTGCTTGACGGGGTATTTATTCCTTTTATAAAAGTCTTTTTAGGTAAGTGTTTTTATTAAACGTGTTTTTAGATTTTCTGTGTTGATTTTTTTTTATTTTAGATTAAGATTTCTTCATTTGTATGTTTCTGTCATAATTTAGAATAAGTTTATACGATAAAGGCAACTTCAACACACAGTAAAAGAGGCCTATTTGCAAAATAAATATTTGAATTGAAACGCGATGAAACTACATGTGGCCTTCAGTAAAATAATAAAAACAAGGCTTTTTGACTTTGAAATGGCCGTTTTCGCGAATAAATCAATTAAAGCTGCTCATCGACCGTGAGTAATCGTACAAATACGAGTACGCCCGAACGGCTGAATAATTCCATTGACTCCTGACTCCTATCTGGAGTTCCATGTTCTTTATAAAATACTACTGTAAAATAAATCAGTAAATGAATGCCAACAAATTTTGAACAGTTTTTCAATACTCAACAATGGAAATTTATTTATTTACGTTCCGTATAAGTACATTTGGAAATAAAGTAAAAACGTTTTGTAAACTGCTTTAATTTTAGTCTGATCAATGCGTGCTCATGACTGTATAGTTACATATATTATATATTTGCTTTTAATACCTACATTTCTCTGCTACATTAGGTACTATGTATGTTTACAATAATCTCCCTTTGTTTTAAAAAATACTTGGTTTATTGGAAACAGCCGATGCACAATTTATAGGTCAGTCAAGATTAAAATGGATAGATAGGTATACTTATTAACTTAGTTACCTATCTATTATAAACCAACGTAGAACTCGTATAGGTAAATATCTAATGTAAAGCGTAGGAATCTCAGAACTATAGACCGAAAGGTTAATATTTATATTCTCCATAAACATTGGCGGATATGGAATATTGAAATGATAAGGATTCTCCCCGCATTATGAGATTTCATTTAATGAGTTTGATAAAAGGAAACCGTAGTATTTATTTTATTAATCAACGCAAGGCTTCTCTCTTCATATTATTGCGAACGTGAATACCATTTTAAATGAATATTAAATTATCAGGAGCAAGTTTATTCATAATTTACATTAGATATAATATCGTCATGTTGTAAGATAAAGATACAACATAGGGTGCTTTATAAATGTCATATTCGTTTTTGGGCCCTCCTGAAAAAGCGTCATTTGGTGGTTACATTTATTCATATTACAACCGACAATAGTCGCTTTCTTAATGAACATGGGAATTTTCATTACTTCAAGGTAACTATATAAGATGGTCAAAAATAAGTGCATTCTCGTTGCCAATCTGGAATGCCAAAAAGGCCCAAGAAGGATTATTTTTAATACATCAAGCTAGCTTAGCTTACAGAAACCTTCTAAGGAGTTTGTTCTGAGTTTCAAAACCCCACTGGTAATGCACTTATTTTTTGCCCACCTTGTATACCTAATTTGGTCAAATTTGAGTGACAAACTTATAATGAGACTTATTTAAAGAGTAAATGTAAACACAATAACGTCGACAAAGAATACAATAATTAGGTAAAAGGATTTTTCTCAAACATGCAATGAAATGTTGTCATTACGTGTGTCATTCGCCGCCGGGAAATATGTCGTTGCAGGCCTAGGCCGGGAAGTATTTTGTTTTTAATTTGAAAATAAACATGGCGTCTGTGTTCATAAACAGGTTAAGCAACTGTTTTTTTAATAGGTCTGAACTTTATCGGACCAAAAATATTCGCGTTAATGCCTATTACACACGAACTGATAATCCCAAAAAAATCTGTATGATTAGATTTATTTCAATTTTATACTTCAACTTATTAAATATTAACAAAACTCAATTCACCAGTAACAAGAAAACATTCAATATCATTTGCTTTATATTTTTATTTATCATTAATACCTAATTATTAGGTTGTGTATAACAGCCCTAATACGGTTTATCCAAAAACTGCACAAGCGGAAAATGGATCATTTCCTTAAAAAAAAAAACATTTTGGCGGGATTAAAGGGTAATTAAAAAAAAACCTTTATTCAAGTGGAATTAATTTTTTATTGTCGATGTTCATAAAATAAGATTAAATATGAGTTCCGATGATAGCAACAATGAAGAAACAATCTGTACACCGCCAGAATTAAGGGCGGAGGCTCAGTTAGCTATAAATAACCCTTTACGACCGAGACAAAAAAATCTAAAATCTTAAGAAAAATGCATGTAGATCGTTTTAAATTGTATTCGAATACTTGTAAAAAATAATTAAAAAAATCAAATTGCCTTTTATCATTAAAAAAAACGCATGCACGAAAGTGACGTTCAGGATCTGTATGTAAATGCAAGATCTTGCAAATTAGTATGGACATGCCGAAAAACATTAATAAAACACATTATTTAACGAAAAAACTTTCTATCATAAGCGATCTTACATTTTTAGGGTTCCGTATCACAAGAAGAAAAAACGGAGCCCTCATTGGATCACTGGCGTGTCTATCTGTCCATCTGATACAACCGATTGACTCCGATGCTACTACTGGGCAGATTGAGTTGAATTTTCGCACACCTATGTAAGTTGGTGACCCAACGATGGATGTGGAACGTAAAAAAAAGAATTATAAATATGAGGGCTACTTTTAGGGGGTAAATTAGAAAATAAAAATCAAAATTTTTACTTCATGATTTCGAGAAGATAAAATGTATTATCCATGCTAATAATAATATGATGAATGGATTAAAGCGACGATTTTTAGGAATCAACGTGTAATAAACAGTAATATTTACAATATATACTTTTACTGACTGGGAAAAAACGACGAATCTAGAAATCACATTACATTGTACAAAGTCACACAAGAAAAAAAAGCGATATTGATTACACATTGAGTTTTCCGCAGTAATTCAACAATAGATTTAAAGATGTGAACGGAATTAACGGGTTTAATAGCCAAACAAGAAATTACTTGTGGTTTAATACTTAAAAAGCATATGCTAGAAAGTACTACGTCGTGCACACTCAGAATTAGCAGTAATCTCACACCTAGCTTTAGTGATGATGTGAAGCTTCCGAAGATAGACATTAGCAAAGTTTACCGGAAACTATCAAGATTGGACGTCCTTCTTCAGTGTGTTTTCATCATTAATCCACAAATAAGCAAAGTTCAAAAGAGCAACGTTCATAATAGCAAAGCTAAAGCAATCCGAGAGATATTAGGTATGGACAACTATGGAGTGCCTAACTAAGATGAAAGTACAAGGTATTATTAACCCTAGTTCCTTGGATACGCTGATTGAAATACCATGAAATATATACCTAACGAATTAGACGAAATTATCAACTAATTCTTCAAAACATATCACCATTCTTTCTTGGTTTCATTTTATGCACAGACCGATTATGCATATCCGTGCAAATATTTATGACGAACGATTTACGAGCTACGTCCGAACCTACAATTTTTTGCACTTATTATTTATGGGCATATTGTTTACACAAAAGCACTTAATTTTATTCTAATTTGTGCTAAATAAAAACGTTTAACTCTTTAAGAGTAAGTATCACTCAATAAATAGAAGGTTTGTCACCACAAATATACGAAATTGTGAACTTACGTGTGCTACTACTCCCACCAAAATACATCGCCATCTTCAACGCTGTCTTGCGACTGACTGATGCGGCCGCCCTAAGGTATTTGCTACTTTTACGTGTCGGCTAGTGTCTGCAGATTCGATCGGTACAGGTTTGAGCTCGAAAATACAATTTGCTTGGTGACAGGATTTTTGCAAAGTCATTTGCAGGATTATATCAAACCGGTCGGAAAGGGATAACTTGTTGCCGCCAAAATCAAAAGAAAGATACATGAAAACTTATGAAAGTTTCTTAAGTTGGAAGACTGAAAAAAATGCCCATGGTTTTTCAGAAAAAGTATTACTAAAATACTTAAAGTGAGATTGTAACTATTCTTAACATATATTATTTTAAGTTTAACTCATGTTATAAATGGAGTGAAAATGTAGTTAAGCATAGGCAGAGTTAGGCAAAAAGTAATATGATTACTCCTTCCGATTACTTTTGTATGCGTACTTTGTAATATATACTACAAAGTACACATACAAATGTAATATACAGAAGTAATCATATTACTTTTTGCCCAACTCTGAGCATAGGTACCTAAAATTGCCAGTATGTTTAAGGCTGAAAATATGAAAATACAAGACTTGGCAGCACTGTGTTTAAATTATACCATATTAAACATTTATTATTTGAATGGTGTATTTATTTATTTCATTGCATTAGTTTGAGAAAAGCACTATACATGCCTAGCCGTGAAAGGGGCTTGCAGGCTTCGTAACTAGCCGGCCTCCCTACGGTCGGCCGTCTATAATACTCAGCCTGCAACCCCCTATTTCCCGGCGGCTGCAGTAATGTACTATATCCTTGTAAGCATTCAAGTATCCTACAGGTAATTATGAGTATGGAGGCTTTTACGTAGCGAAATAAAGAAACCCGTTTAGGGAATTCATCCAGGGAATAAAAGAAAACATCCACAGAAACAATATGTAGGTACTTTATGGTTTATTTACCTACTTAGTTTAGGTAGTACCTATAAATATTTTTGACAGTGATAGTAAAATGAATGAGAGTGATTACTTGTTTAAGATTTCCAAAATTACTGGGTACACACTAATTTCGTCGAAGACCAACGTTTGTCTAAACGAGTTAATTTGCAGTTGTTTGAAGAATGCAAAAGAGCTGCAATACTGATAACTTGACCCTTTGCATATTTCCTACGGGTTTTCTTACGATTACCTTCAGATGTGACCCATATTTCATTGCAATCAGTGAGTTATTAAATATGTAATAAATATGTTACTTAATACATAATTATATACAATTGTTCACCCTATATCTACATCTATAGATGTCTGTCGGTATGACAGACATTTATGAACTCGACCGTACTCGTACGTATGAATCTTTATTTATTTGTATTGTTCATATTTTTAGGATTAGATAAGTACGACTATATTTTTAAACGGTTTTCTCTAAATAAACATCATGTAAATGCCTTCATTATGCAAAATGTGGAGTGCTGTTATACTTCAAGTAATATGTGTTTTTATGACTGTTTATGTGACTGCTTTTGTACAAAAAAATATTGATTTTGTTTGATTTTACCTATTTGTACTTATCTAATTAATCTTATTTCCACCGAATCAACTGTAGAAAACTTAAATATGTTATTCATATACTTCAGGGTATTTTTATTCGACATTAGATTGTGTTGCAGTTATACGGATGTTTATTGAATTATATATGTGTTTCGCCGACCCGTCAAAGCTTTAAGTAAGATAATAATTCCATTTTGAACCAACTTACACCACCATAACTTACCTCACTATGACGTCTTTCAGTATTTACATACACTTCTAACTCTACTAAAACTATGTTACAAAACACTACACCATCACTACACAGCACAAATTCAAATTCGAATCACTATACAAATTCAAAAAGGGAACGACATCCGTTGCGAAAAAAAGTTGCGTGCCGAGAAAATTTTCACTAGCGTGCGAAACGTCCCAACGGCTTGCGCGAATCTACAGGTCTGCCTGCAATGCCCCAGAGTTTCCCGCGTCAATGTGCGAACGGAACGTGAAAATGGGAAACTGGTGCAATAGAGTAGGATAGTTAGACCTTTCGCAATGCGCACGTGGGCCGGGAAAAGCGCTATAGATTATGGAACTTGTGTAAAACTGTATTCAGAATGATACTGTTGCATGTTGCTGCGAAGGCTTTGAAAGCTTTATTAAATGGTTAGAGCGGGCCTAACCAAGGTGCCATTCTGCAATCGTTTACGATAAGCGATAAGTAATAAATGTATGAGAATGACAGATTCGAACAAAAAGTCACGTGACCATTTCCATACATTATTATGGTCACGTGATTTATCGCTTATCGTATACGATTGCAGATTGGCATCTTGGTTAGGCTTATGATGGTATCGTGTTTAATCGTTTGTCGTTGTTGCCGTCACGTCAGAAGGCTTATGATGGTCCCGTTTTGTCTATTTATCGTGCTACGCATCACTTTCGCACTTAGATACTTGTTAGAACCTGACGGCAACAACGACAAACGATTAAACACGGTACCATCATAAGCCTACAGGTTCAAACAAGTATGTAAGTGCGAAAGTGATGCGTAGCACGATAAATAGATAAAACGGGACTATCATAAGCCACCTGCAGATATTTGCACTGAAAGAATATAACGATACATTTGACTAACGTTATTAATTCACATCCTCCTGAGGCCTGGTGACGTCACTTACTTCAACCGAATTTTAACTTTGACACTATATCTATAAAGTCAAAATGTTATGTAATATATATATGACTCAGGGCCTCACGAGGTTAAATGAAACAATCAAGTTAGTAACTAGATTGAATATAGCATAATGAATTAACGTTTCAGTTTCATCATACTTAGTTTCCATGTTCACGGTAACTACCATACAAAAATAATAAATCATAATTATAAAGTGCTCAAATCACACGTGACACGATAATTCGACCGATTACATAAGTTATATAGCCCCCATTGTACATACTTAACTATAATAATTATGATTCGTAATTTAAAATGAGCCATTCAATATGTAGTAGATACATTACAGCCTCCTTTGCACATATCTATTGCACAACACCTAGTATTGTGCAATAGTACATTATATCAGAGGCCGACAAAATGAGGATTTCCGGCCAAGTTGCGAGGCCGGATAGGTGACAAGGCCGGGAATCCGTTTTCACGCCGAGGCATGTATCTCAAACATACAAAGAAATACAAAAATAAATGACAATTTTGTGGAAATAAAAAAAAAAAGTCTGCGCCCAAAAAGCTACACTTCCCAGTCTACTTTAAGGAATGTTAAGACAATATTTCATTGCCTGTTTGAGATAATTATTTTTCTTTCGTATTTTCACGGAAACCTACGAAACTTTCTTATCTTATGCGACTTCAGTGCAATGCACCTACTTATAGTAAAACTCATTGTGATACTGATAGCAATATAATTTAGGCCATTTCCGTAAAAATACGAAGGCAAAGGATTATGCACTACATCTGTATGAGCTCATAATTTAGAAAATGACTAGTTCTCACAAATCTTGCTTGGAACTTTTAAATGCATCTAATTTTGTAATGAATGACTTTTAAGTCATGTATAAGGTTATGAAATTTGGTTGAGTATTTCCACGTTAATATATTTATTTCCGATATTGTATTCTATATTTTGTATTGTATTCTATCCTGGGATTTTTTTTCCGCAACTCGACATCAAACGTGCCTATTTTGCGTGGTCCCAACGTTGGCCCAGTACTTGTTGGGGACTTCACATACACCCTTGAATTTCTTCGCAGGTGTATGCACTATGCAGGTTTCTACATACACCTGCGAAGAAATTCAAAAATCGTGGAACCGGAAACCCTCACGATGTTTTCCTTGTAAAGCACGTGCGAATATCAAATGATATATCGTACATAAGTTTTTTGAAAAACTGTACGAGCCGGGGATCGATCTCACGACCGCTGCGTAGAAGCCGTGCGACCGCTAGGCCACAAGCGCCAAATTCTATATTTAGAGGTTATTTTCAAACTGTAATCTAAGCCTGAAGAAAGTCCCCCAGTCAGTTTATATTCCAATAAATCCTATTTTGAATATTATGTACAAGCTTTTACCCGAAGATTCACCCTCGTCGCGAACGTTTATGGTTTATCCCTCGGGAACAGTGATTTTTGGTAAAAAAGCCTCTCGCCGATACATAATCTAGCTCTGGGGGGCGATTTTTGAGATTCGAACGCTCGAATCTTTCATTCGAAAATGAATAAAAACGATGAAATACTATTTTTGAGATTCGAGTGATAGAAAGTTCAAAAACGACTGCGGTTGACCATTCGTATTCAATTCTATTGATAGAAATTGGATAAGTACGTAGATACTCCAATAAAGTGTCACTGTCAAGTCTGGCAACTGAGACCCTACCGCGAACCACGAACGAAGTGTTGGCTCTCTCTCGCACTTGTGAATTCGTACGTAAGTGTGATATAGGCAACACTTCGTTCGTGGTTCGCGGTAGGGCCTCTGTTGATGTTTGTTTGTGTGCACCATAGATTATAATAACATTGATCGTAGATTTACGTTCCGATTCACTAGAGGTACATGTTTTTTTATAATAAAAAGCGTTAAATAATGTTTAATATATTATAATTCATTATTATTTTTAGCTGGAATATAAATTCCGACGTCAGTGTGCCATAATTTAGCTTTATTACATTAAATTTAAAAAACCGGTAAATGTCGACTTTCTGCGTGCAACGTGTCGCATAGATATCGATAATCAATCTCTAGCTTTTCGAATGCGACTTTCAAAAATAGGGTATATTGGCTTCATTCGAAAATAGTCTTGAAAAATTTTGTCATTCGAATTTGAATTCGAACGGGAATTTGAATTCGTGCGATAGAAATTCAAAAATCGGCCCCCTGGGCGACTTCAGAAAAGTGTTTAGGTATTTACTTTCTTTACTGTAAATATATTCTGATGTCCAACAATTTCCGTCAGTAGTAAAAAGCCGGCAATTCAAAAAATGTAGATTGCTGGACAGAGTATGTAATTATGTATAGTTAATTACTATAGACTCTCTGGGATTTTTTGTCAAAGCAATGTCAATGGAATTCAAATATGGCCACAATGTTTAATCGGTAATGTTCATCGAATAATATCTAGGTATTATTTCCGCGCCTTTTAGTTTTATTGTTCAAATATTAGTTTGAAAATAATTTTATCATGTGATAAAATAAATGAAATATTTCATCGTTTTAAGACTCCGGTATTCTCTTTTTTACAACATTTGTGATACTATATCGAAGTAACTAAAAATATTCCTGCTGGAATTTAGCATATATATTATGTATTATAACAGAAGAGACTTTCAATTCTAACTGAATAAGTGAAGTATTTAGATACATTCCTCTTTTTCTTCTTAGTTTTTATAATGTTTCTCGATCTAGAAGCTGTTTCGCTGTATTTGTTTGAAGATGTAACTTTTGTTCACTTTTTATAATCAAAATTATATTAAAGCAGCAAGTATGTAAGTTATTTATATGTGTTGGAAATTGAGTCGTCCAAGGAATAAGAACAACATTTTTTAATTTTCATTCATATTTATTAAATAAAATACCAAAGCTTAGACTAGATAAAATTAGATTTACAAATTATATTTCTTAAAAACAATAATGCAAAAATAAATTTCATGTCGTGAGTATTTAAAATATTATTAATTTAATTACACGGCATGAAAATTTGCAATGTAAAATCTAGATATACTATTGTATGAATCAAAGTCCCGCAAAATAAGGTTTCTGAAATTGATCATGTTGTGGATACTCTTAAATAATCATATAAAATATATTTGACAAAACAATTTTTTGTAATATCGTAAAACTCTTCTGTTGTCTACTTAAACGCTGAACGCTGATCAATAGTCCAAATATTAATCGAATATCTTCCATTAGTATGCGATTGTTATATGAATAGTGGTGTTCATAGGCAAAACCTCGTCATTAATAATAAAAAAAACTTGGACAAATCCAAAAAGCAGATTGGGACTGATACTTATTAATTTATTTTTAAAGTCCTTTGTACAAAATACATACATCATCAGCCTACGATACAAAACAGCATAGAATGAACTCCACTGCTGGGGAAAGCGGATTGGTGATCGCATAATGTGTCCACTATGATGACGCTGCTGCCCATCACCAAACTTTTATCAAATAATGGTCTGACACTTCAATCTCTTAGTCGACTCTTACGACACCCGCGGGAGGAATTGGAGTGGTGATAAGTAATGTTTTCACCACACGGCCAAATAAAAATTGAGAACACAAGCCACTACGTTTAAAAATGCAAAGACGAAACTATTCGGACTATCCCTCAAGCTTTAAAAAACTAGTGCACAATACCTACACATTCTGTATTTGCAAATGATTGTTATTCATTGGTAATGTAATAAAATAACATGTTCTCACAATGTTTGTTATGTTTGGTTACTTTATAGTTCTGATGTAATCCGATAAAAATATATGTAATAGGTATTCCATTCCAAAATAGAGAGGAATTTGTAATATTTTATAGTCTAGTGGGTGTGATATCCGTACAGTGGCTATCTATACCGAGTGTACATCATCATCATCATCAGCCTATAATAGTCCACTGCTGGACGTAGGCCTCTCCTATTAACTATGCATATAGACGCATTAGGAGGTAAATACCCATAATGGCCACGCTGGGCAAGCGGGTTGGCGATCGCAGTAATGTGTCCTTTATGATGACGCTGCTGCCCATCATCATTTTTTTATCAAATAATGGTCAGTGACACTTCAATCCCTTAGTCGACTCTAACGACACCCGCAGGAGGAGTTGGGGTGGTGACAAATGTATTCTTACTGCCGTCACCACACGGCCAACCGAGTGTACACTATACGGCAAATCGCCGTTATTACTTACGTTCAAGGCTCGGACCGTTTTTTTTTCGAGAAACTCGAAATAGCCCAATATTTAAAATGTTTTATATTCTTTATGTAGTACTCAAAATGTTATGAAATTACCAACGTCGTATTTTTAAATTACTCCATTAACAAAGAATTGATATACCGAAGAACAAAAAAGAACGAAATTCGAACCGTTCTTTTATATGGAGTAAAAACTGGTATCCGAGCCCTGGAGCACTCATGTTCTTAAATAGTTGTAGGTACAATACTTACACAAGTTTTTTGGGTTGCGGCACTGGAAAATGTCATTGATAACGAGTAGGCACCTAAGCTTGGTTTATTATCAAGGGTCGGAACTATAGGTGCAAAACTTTAACAAAACTTGTCAAGTGGACTTGACATAGCACATACATCCATAAAAAATATATATGTACACACATTGTAAGTTTAAGATTCCAAGATAGGGAAAAAAATTGGATACAGATTTTTTCAATAATATTCGTATTTTTCTTGACTAAAATGTTCCCATTATGTCAATTTTAAAGTTTTGTTAAAGGTTTGCGCCCATAGTTCCGACCCCTATTTATTTATTATGTACATACATATGTAACATAATAGGGTGATTCTTATTCTTATATTTTTTTCTGTGATATGTAAGAATCGAATATATTTTGTGGGAAAATATATAAAGTGTGTATTAATTCACGTAGTAAATTACCACTAATATCATGTCAGAGCATCATTTTTGCCATAAAGTTATTAGCTAGCTATAAAAAAAAATTACTAACCCCAAAATGTCCCGGACCGTGTTGTGTGAGATTGCCGAATTCCAAAATATAATTTTTTTTTCTGGTGAATTGTCAAATTCTCACGCAAAATATTACAGCATTTATGCAAGGTTAATGTTTGATTTATAAGATAATATTATAGAAATCTTAATAACCATTACTATTTATGATTTACATCAGAATAAAATGTGTGAGTAGTTTTTGTGTCACGACCGTGTACGTTACTTTAAAAGAATGGATCTCTGTAACATATTGTCTTTGATATTGGCAACCCTTTTTATGTTTTTTTTAGAACAGCAACATTGTGTTGTTGTCAAATTTGCAAATAACTGAACGTTGTGTGTGTCTCAAGAAAAATTTCTCCGTATTTATTTATAAAAAGGGACAACCTTAACACGTCAACGCCGTGTTTGGCTTTTAAACGTAAGTAACAATGTCACGCTATTGTTTGAAACATAACATGTACCTCACACAGTGTAGTTCGTGATAATTAATTAAGATTTGTGAGATCATGGCTAGCTTTTAGGTTATATCGAACACGTCTCAAATTGTCACAACCGCGATATGAAAAAAACGTCACGGCCATGGACTTATTGAGTACGTGGTTGTGACATATATAACACGTGGTCGTGACATTTTCGTTTCATTTTGATAATCTACGGATTTATACTGTTATTATAGATGATTTAGAATGTTTAATATACCTACACTATTTATTGAGCATTTTTATTTTGTCCATTTTCCCATGGATTTGAAAAGTTTCTGGCCTGACATAGAAACAAGTCGTTTTGTGTTATATTTTTTATTTACTTTTCAACATAGTCTCCTTGTTACTCTTGTAAGGCTATACAATTGTCCCTACGATGCTCCCATAATTTTAACAAGGCCAAGTAGTAGTTGCCGTCTTGCTTTTCAAAATAGGCCCCAATTACCCCTTCGTTCTTGAAAATCTCTGTCCACCGAGCCAAGATTTGTATCTGGCATATTAGAAATGTTGTAGGTAGTGTTTCAGGAAATCAGCAATTATAGAAAAACTTAGCGATAAAATGGCGCCATTTTGACATTTAACATCAGAAAAAAGTAAGGTTGTAGTACCAAAGAAGTTTTTAAAAAAAGTTATTCTCCATTGTCAGGCCAGAAGCTTTTCAGACGACCCTTGTAAAAGGGATATCGATATAATTATTTACTGTTTTGAAGAAAAACACAAATAAATACCTACTGTTAATGAAACCATTTCGTTACTTTATTTTATTGCTTAATCATAATAAATTATGATATTACAAATTAACATCAATTTTAACATTTATTGCAAAAAGTCACGTCTGTGTCATACATTGTCACAACCGTGTTTACATGCATTTTTTTGCCTTTTCCAATGGTATTAAGCTTGTCCACATTCATCAAGAATATGCTTTTGGTATATACTTTCGATGTACATTGCGAAAAACAGTAAAGAAAAAAAACTTTTTTATTTTCTTTTGCTGACCTTTTTTTAAGAATCACCCAATACTACCTGTAACCCCTTAGGTATTCATAAATAATAAAATAATCCTCCTGTTAATTTTTCTTCCCTTCAAATATAAAATATCATAAACATTTCATTACGAGAAAGGAATATTAATGGCATTTTAGATTTATGACACGTTTTTGTATAAGGTAATAGGTAGTAGAAATGTACAGAAAACTTATTTTACGAAAAAAACTTGTATTTTGTTCGTTCACTGGATTTGTTCATTCACTGGAGAACTTACCCTATTGTACGGTTCCGTTTAAATGTATCAATATTATTTTAGATTTTTTTGTTTTTATAATTTAAAAAAAAATGCTTCCCATAGGTAGGTGTAGGTACCAATTAAAAATCGGAGAGTTTTTGTAACCCGCAAAGAATGAATTTATTAAGCCGTCTTGTTACAAAGTGACTTACAAAGTAATAAAAAATCTCAACAGGATTTTAGTAAGTAAATTTTAAAGCACTTAAATTACACTGTACTTTAAAAATCTTTTGATATAGCGAGCTTTATAAGCTACTTGTTTTTATCAGTTTGTCTACAGAAAGAGAGAAGCTTTACAGGACACACCATATCGTATTTCAGATTCTTAGTGCTTATTACTTAAGTGTTATTTTGTTTTCACTTATTTCATAGCCAATAAAACCAACAGTAACGTGAAATAAAATAGGTATTAGTTGTAATTAAGGATACTGTAGTGTAGGTAATTCAAAAACATCATACGAATCCATAACCCTACATCAAACTATTATGAGCTATTTATTCGTTTGCCTTTATCGTCAATTTGACATTTGCGTTTGGTAGAAAAGGACGAAACATTAATTAACTAATATACGCCTAAGTCTTTATGAACATTTGAACAAATGTGGAAGCCTCTTTTTTTTCCGAAATATTAAGGCGATCAAACGTTATAAAATCTGCCAAGTGCCAATCGGACTCGCGCACAAACTCCATAGCAGAAATATAAAAATTACCGATGTATAAAATCAACTTATATCAAAAACTATTACTATTTGAAAGAATTTCATTATGTGCCAGACCTGCATTTTGTTTAGAAATTTATATCTCGTAGTTTAGTAACTAGAGGGAGGGTCCTCCCCTCACTATTTTTTAAGCTTCGAAGTTTATTACGAATTTCACTCGATACATAATACGCACACAATATGAATTTCGAGAGCTGATTGATGATACATAATTTCGAAAACGGTTCTCATATAGAAAAACGTTTCCTAGAAAGCTTTATAAATAGTTATAATTTTAAAAGTGATACCTTACAGCCGTACACGCTTATGTTACATTGAAAAATGAAAATCCAATTATGTTACGGAGAATCAAACCTGTAATATTTGTGTACTATTTAGTACCTAACATAATTTTGTAGCGATTCATGCAGTACACATCCTTATTCAATTTCATTACTGTAGTATGTGTAGGTAAGCACTTATAGTTTTCGAGTAAATCGGCTGTGATAGACGAACGGAAGGACATGACGAATCCATAGGGGTCCCTTTTTTGCCATGTTCGCTACGAGACTCTAAAAGGCAAGTCTGTGAGAATAAAGTACTTGCCTCGCTAATGCAAAAAATTGCAACAGCGTGCAGCGTGGGAAAGCACAAAATCTCACCTTTTTCACGACGTGCAAAACTTCACGACTACGACCGTCTATGAATGTTTTCCATTGTTACATAGGGAAAAAAATATTGTAGATAGTACCTGGGATTACAACGAATAGCACCAAAAGCTTACTCGTACTGTCGGTAATACGCATGATAACTGTTATGACAATTATTATGGACATTTTTTATTTGTACTTTTAACACCGGAATTTATCTTTTTGTGTCAATTAG
Source organism: Thaumatotibia leucotreta (assembly GCA_025490895.1). Classification (NCBI taxonomy): domain Eukaryota; kingdom Metazoa; phylum Arthropoda; class Insecta; order Lepidoptera; family Tortricidae; genus Thaumatotibia; species Thaumatotibia leucotreta. The sequence continues at coordinate 5,667 of JALPQI010023715.1, read as the reverse complement.
CTTCAATGCAATGGATACTGAAGTTCATTATGACAGCAATATGAATTCGGATGTTTCTGTGACTGAAAACCGAAGGGAAAGGATTATGCACTACACTGGGGTGAATCAATTATTTTTCAGTCTATTATTGCCATGGTTACGGTCACCAGAGTTTTAAGCAAAATTATGCTACTTAAACTATGCAAAAATTACAGTTTCTTATTTTACCTGCTATTCAGTAATACATTTTCATTAAAATTTTTTAAACATTAAAAATAATAGAATATTACATTCCGCTCTTTTAAAAATCAAACAATATTGTATTATCACGCTATAAACTCGGATATTTCAATGAACATTTAATAGCACGGGATTTTCAGGAGTTGTGTAACATGATTTGTCGTGCATCCCGCCCGTATTTATTCTAAAGGTGCATTCAGACCAAACGAGCATTCGCTGTTCTATCCCCCACTCTACGAAATCAACGAATCACGTTTTGCGTAACGATCGAATTTCGTAGAGTAGGGGGTTAGAATAGCGAATGCTCGTTTGGTCTGAATGCACCTTAACTGAAAGCATTTCTTGCAAAATCTGAAAGCCCATTCAAAGTCAATTTAGTAAATACTTAAATCCAAACGAGATTTCAACGTCTGGATAAGTCTTTTGTAACGCAATAAGATAATGTAGGTGCGTTCTATGATTCACCCCTTGAACTATTTATAGCCAAACGATAACCAATTGAAATCAAGTGATTATGACTAGGCCAAACGTATTTATAACTGCATGGTTCGAGTGTTATTTTGAAGCTTCTTAAAACTCTGGTAATCATAACATGAGCATGTACAGTTGCCGCCACATTATACTGAATATATTGGAGTGGCCACAGTGTTCAAAAATATCTAAACATGCAACAAATTGATGTTTTCTAATCATAAATTGATTACAGCGCCCTCTATAGCAAATTCACCGCAACGGAGAGTTGTCGAGTTTGCGGACGATTGTGGTAGACACGTCTTTGAGTGGCTTAAGGTTGTAGTACTTACCTTCGAATCATTAAGTACAGATGTCGCTAGTGATTAGCTTCAGAATACCATTGACTAAATTCGCAGTGTTTCACGGAAGGTCGTCTGGTGTAATTAGAACGTTGACAACCAGAGTCTTTCGCAGTTAATTTTTTCTATGGTAAGCACATCTGTTACGACATTGTGGAATTATCTAAACATGCACTTTGACGCCATGTGGACTCAACTCTAATGCTGTGTAGTGACGACAGTAAGATGCCGTGTGATGATGAATACAATAGGAATACATTTGTCACCACCCCAACTCTTCCCGTGGGTGTCGTAAGAGTCGGGTGGATTGAAGTGTCACTGATTTATATATCGAAGATTGATGATGGGCAGCGTCATTATCATAGTGGACACACTACTGCGATCGCCAAGCCGCTTGCCCAGCGTGGCGATTATGGGCATTTATTTCCTAATGTGTCCATACGCATAGGCTAAGGAGATGCCGTTGTCCAGCAGTGGACTAACATAGGCTGATGATGTAATGGACAGGTATTTGTGAGGTCCTTGGCGGTTTGGATATATCTTATGGCAACTGTCATGGAGCTTGTTCACGTATTACGCAGTTGCAGTTTCAGGGACGTATTTCTCAAAAGCTTGTAACTTGTAAATTCAGAGATCGGATGGATTTGCGACATTCTTAGTGACTTACGTCATTTTGATGACATTTAGTATGAAAGGTCGCACAAAAATCCGATCTCTGCTTGTAATACAATCGGAAGTCCTTATCTAATTAATGGTGTTAAAAAGAGACTTCCGCTTGTATAGCAAGTTACAAGCGTTCGAGAAACGGGCCCCTGGGGTAGGATTTCCAATTGAATAGGTTTGTTATGTTATGAGAAACGTTATGTTATGAAAATCCGAGAAATCCATAGAAATGTGCCTATTCATTAAATTATTGTAGAAAAATATTGTTTCTTGAAGATAAACTTGTAATAGTTCTAATATTATGTCAAACTATCGTATGTTGAATAACTTCTCGAGAGACTATTTTAAAATCCTTGGAACCGAGGTAAGAGTTTGTAAAAGACACTGTTTTTTTCTTTTTTTTTTTACTTTTAAACTCACAATCTAGCATTTAGTTCAAATATGTCACCTACTTTGGTTCCTAGATGTTGTTACAACGCCAAAATCTCAAAACTTTCAAATAACTACTCTCTGACGTGATAAAATAATAGTGAGTTGTTTTAGTATGGGATTTCAATTGTAGGAGTATTTACTTGTAAGAAAGCTTAATAATATAAATTTTAAAATTAGGCTAAAGCGTGAAATCTCTCTTTACGAGTAATTGCTTTATTTTTCCAAGCTCAGAGTGGTTTGAGCTTTTCAAAACAAATACATGGCCACCTTGATGAGAATTAACTAATGTAGGCTACATAAGCCTATGATTCCAGAGGCCTACCGACCCCTTATTTTAATATACGTACCTATTCTTTTCTCAACATAATTACATAACCTATAATCGGCACGAACACTTATACGTCTATATTACGACGATGCTGAAATATTAAAAACTTTAACAATTACATATACCTACTCTATTGAATACTAATTAAATAGTGTAATCAAAGTGATTAAATATAACAAACACCCAGAAATCTTGAAAACATAACCTTCATTTTCCACTCTGACTAGACCCAAACCAAGATCAAACATTACCGATCGGTGATTATTTATATCATTATAGCACACGAAAATAACCTGTTTTGATATACGGCCGTGGAAATACGAAACTGGGCTATTTTCATGCAAATGATATCGGAAGTTCTATTCTAGTTAAATCTATTTTAAAATCAAACGGATTACCGCAAGAGAACGGAAGAGCCCATTCAGTGGTTACATTTAGATACGTGGACTAAGGGTATAATGAAACGAATTATTTTGTTCGATATTTATATTTTTGCTCTTACTTTGGTTTCGGCATAACATACCTATAAAATTCAGTAGATGTCATATAAAGCATCAAAGAAAAAGAACGATGATCATTGATGATCATGCATATATATTTTTTGACTGACTGATAAAGTAGCCTGAATATCGTGGTAGCAGCAGAAGACGGATGTTTAATTTTCGATTTGGTTGGAGGTGACTTTGGTCTTTTTCGGTAGTTCACGACATCTATTTAATTACACGCTTTTCTTTATTAAAAATCAAGTAGAGCCGTAATTTGACAGACCGAACAATAAGTAAGGTACGAAAGTAATAAATTTGAAATACGCAATTTATCACAATTTCATTTTCCAATTTCTACACAACCTTTCCTTGTATCGCCTGGATGTACAATACGAAAAGTCGGGGCGGCGCCTACGTTCTTATATTCTTATACCGCCAAACACTAAAACCACCGTACAATCGGTCGACCGTATGTCGTTGCAATAAAGTCCACACGGTATCAGTTAGTCGTGGACGACGCATGGTTCTTCGCAATGTCATTTACAGAAAAACACATAGGAATACCGAGAGAGGAGGCTGGGGCAATGTGGAAAAATATCATCAAAGATTTTCCGAGAAATGTTTTTTTAGTTAGAAACGTTGTGCCAGGCAAATGACTGAAATTGTGAATTGGGGCGCACGTGTGATATTTTACTTAATAGTGGCACCTTTTTTCCACTTTTACCAGAAAATGGGACCGTGTCAATGTGTTTACGCAGGTAGCATTCCATATAAATACCGCTCTTATACTTCAAGGGATAAGAGATACACAATAAGTAAATATACACACCAAAATCGCATTAAGTAGTACCTAACTAGATCGTCGTAGCACCTGGACACCAATAACTCTAAGCCAGTATTTAAGTATTTGTTTTACTTTAGAATAATTTTAATTTCATCCTGGAAGCCGTATGGCGTGGCGTATAAGGAAACTTTGATGCTAACTCTAATTGATTTTTTGATTTATTGACAAAAAATTGTATGCCGATATATACACCCGTCTATACACTTGATGGCAATGGTCCATAAGTATTATTTATTTTGTAATGCACCTTTTAAAAACATATATTTAATACAATTTTACCTAGATTTCGTACATCACAGTTTAAAAACTGTGAATTGCTTGCCGTTTGATATCAGATAACTAATGCAAAAACTTTTCAAATTTCAAAAAACATCAAAATTAATTACTTGTCTCCTCAGTAGTTTTCCCTTGTGGATTTGAATAATTAATTTACCTACTTACTCATATAAATATATCAGTAATATTTATACGAGTAAGTACGTATAATACTTGTCTAATTTGTCTTTTTTAATCTTACTCGTACAGTACCTGCTTTAATTATCATCTTTTTTTATATCGTATTTATTAACTACAATAGGGTTGTCTGCAATGATCGCATATACCGCATACCGATAAGACCGCCTGTTGTAGATAATTATCTATTCATTATTTTGTTTTCCTTTTATGCTGCAATAAAGGATAATTATAAACAGATGAGAGATTTTTATTGAAACTTGGCATAAATACCAAAATTCTAACGAGCAATCATCCCTAGTATGAGCCAGGATACTTAATCATTATGTCTTTACATTAATACATATATTACAAATGTGTATGGATTCTACCTACTTATCGTCTTATGTATACACCTCTTACATGCGTTGAGGCTTAAAATATTATATCGAACACAAACCGACCAGATTTACCCAACGTCGAAGATTATATAATTCAGCAACAAATGCCAATCACTCTACCTTCGTCGCAAAGGCGCGTTAGAACTGTTGCGAATATTAATTTTGCATCGATTCAACGTCGAATTCTTGCCAAGCCGCAGACATGTTTCAATTTCAGCTTGGACGGAGGTGTCTGTATTATCTTCAAAAGACAATAGACACAATTTGTAGGTATTTCAACCGCAACCTTGAAGATAGCGTTATTACAAGCAAAGGTGAAAATTATATGACGCCTATATGTGACTACTCTGAAATATACATAGAGGTACCTAGTGTACCTATTATTAGCAATTTTTTATATATTTATATTTGTGATATGTTTTTTCTTAGACATTGAATTCCGCAGTACCTACTGTAATTTGTCACTTGTACTCGCAATCTACAATTTAGAGGATTAGGACAAGTATAACTGGAAATATGCATTACACGTACTGAAAATAAAATCATAACATCACACTACCGACAGTTTGTTTCGATTTACCTTACTTATTTGACGCACCTATTGTCCAAATAGGGGTTTATAATTATCTTAGACCAAGACCGAATAATACATAATCTTTGCGGAAAGTGAAGGCGTCTGGCTCCGACGCGCGTCCATATGTCTCACGTGCAATCAGTTTCCGAAAATATTTATTATTATTTCATCTGGTTTCACTCACCCCTGGCTCCTCTTTCAGTTGTAATCACGGCCGACGGGCAGACGTCAAGTGACCGCCCGAGGCACATGGCTGCCTCGAGTAGCTTCACTCTGCTTTCCTTGAAATAAACCGTTTTTTATTCGTATATATTAATATAAGAGATACCTATAAGAGATAGACGGTGTTTTATGTATCGTAATTATAACAAGTAAAAGCACTGAAGCACATTTTAATGTATGATACACTTCCGTACTTTTTTTAATTTAAAAATAAATATACTGGGACACTTACCTAGCGTAAACTAGCTATATACT
>JALPQI010023714.1:0-12046 GCA_025490895.1 Thaumatotibia leucotreta | reverse complement strand
TAGACAAAAGCCGACATTTCAATAATTAATTAGTACACCTAATTAACTTTGAATCCTACTAAATTACTAATTCGCAACACTTGTATTGTATGGGAAACTGTCGTTCTAGCTATTTGAACATAAAACAAAATATGTACCTTAATTCTATTTTGTATGTATGTAAATACATACAAAATTAAATTAAAGAGCGTATTCTCGAGTTATACATTGTAGGTAGGTACGTGTATTAGATTAATGATAATTCAGTAAATAAGTAATTTTATATAGAGCACGCAAAGCACCAAGGTACTTGGCTACTTAGCTAGGTCGGTATCAAACTTGTGTAATAAAGTTCTACAAAAATATTCCAACGCGAATAGTTATTACTCAAATACTCAACTCTAGTAAAAAATAAGTTTAATAACTAGGTATTTCGTCAAATTCGTTACCAACGTTCATTGTGCTACATAAAATTATTTAAGTATTTAATTAGGTAGTATTTTGCTCGACAGTGTAAAATAAGCCGTAAATAATAATATTGCTGTATGATGACGGCAATATAATTATTTACTGCGGACTGATGACCTGGTGCAGGTCGCAGGAGTCCGCTGGATGCGGGTGGCACAGGACCTGTCATTGTGGCAATCTTTGGGGGATGCCTATGTTCAGCAGTGGACATCTTTCTGCTGATATGATGATGATGATGATCCAACTTCAATTGACTATCCTCCATCTAATACCAGTCGTGTGGTGACGGCAGTAAGAATACATTTGTCACCACCCCAACTCCTGCGGGTTTCGTAAGAGTCGACTAAGGGATTGAAGTGTCACTGACCATTATTTGATAAAAGATTGATGATGGATAGCAGCGTCATCATAGTGGACCGCGATTGTGGGCACTTACCTCCTAATGCGTACGCATAATTAATAGGAGAAGCCTACGTCCAGCTGTAGACTATCATAGGCTGATCATGTCATCTAATACCAGTATGACACAATCGCGGAGATACGCCCTTTTTCGTCTACCACCTAGCGGCACGTAGGGAGATACGTCCTTCTTCGTCTACCACCTAGAGGCACGTAGGGACATGATGTTATGTCAAACACGCTTATCGATATTTACAACATACTGCTATCAATGAGCGGCCATTCGGCTTTCACGCTGTCTGCATTCTAAGCGGGGATAACGTTTGAGACAAATTACTCCTTGCGTTTAAGTTTTAATATAGTAATAAACTATAAATATTAGATGTCATATACCAAAGAAAAACGACCAAGATCACCTAATGTCCGAGGTGGGGATCGAACCCACGTACTCAGCTTTCGCGGCTGATGCCTGTACCCCTCGGCCACTCGGTCTTAGCAATCACCGGTCAAATTTTTCGGGTATATGCAACATACCCGAGAAATTATAATAATTATTAATATTTAGTTAATAAATACCTTATTTGATTTGTGTTTTCGCAATACGTTCAATAGTATTAAACCTTTTTGTGTCACTAGTTGCTATAGTAAGTCAGCCTTCGTAGCCTTTGGTAGTGACACTGCCTACGAAGTTGGAAGTTCCGGGTTTTTCGGGTTTAAATATCGGCGAGGGCATAATTTGTGTGTTTTATCGCAAATATTTGTTCCTTGGTCGTAGCTAGACTAGCGAGTATTCTAAACTGTCAAAAGTAATATTTAAGGGTTAGTCATCTGTTTTTTGTCACTCTTTGCTATGGTTACATCATAGGTGACCCTTAAAATCACAGTTTAATAGCATTAAAATGTACAAAACTTTGTTTTTTTTTAACATAGTCACCCACATTTGATACTCTCTGTTTTTTGTTCCATCATGAATTATGATTCTTGAAACTTCAAATTACATGTGAAATAAAACGTTGCCTATGGTTATCGGCGTTAAATATGCAGATGAATCATTAATTAATTTAATATATTAATAACGAACACATTCCTTTCTCAAGGAATAAGCACGACGATCAATCATTTGTAATTATCCAAAAACGTGACGCCGTAAACTAATGATAGCTTAATTCACGTCACAATTCTTCAAATACACAACATAAATAATAATAAGCCGTACTTCGCTGAAATATAAACTAAATAATAATCAGAGATAATTTGCAAAAGATCCAATTTATGGCCACAAAACCTTTTTCAATGGACTTCAAAAAAAGGAGTAGGTATTCAATTCGACTGCATGTTTTTTTATGTTTGTTAACTACCTCAGAAAGTTCGACTGGGTCGACCGATTTTGATAAAATATTATTTATCAGAAAGCTAATGCTTCCCGATTGGTCCAATTTTAATTTGCTCCGGTTATGAAAGTGCCATCTATGAGAAAACTAATAATATAAGTCTTAAATTTGCTTTAAGCACGACAAATGGACGTATAACTCAATATTATTATGACGCCAACCGATTTCGATAATTCTTTTTTAACCGACTTTAAAACAAATCGAGATGTTTCTATTGGCACCTAGTCAGGGCCTGATCATGGAATCTTGAGAAAGTGGTTGAAGTCGGTTTTTTTTAATTTTTAATCAAAATAAAATAAAAATAATAATAATTTGGTGTTTATTTACATTTGTACCTACCTAGTAAAAATTCCGTCTTATAGGATACTACCTACGTAATAACACGTTTCAAAAAGTATGGTGATAGTGTGATAAAGCTCTTAACGTAGATAATCATTAGCAGAACTTTGATTTTGCCAAAAATTAACACGTATTTTCCAAACAAGTTAAATACTAACCAAAACTTTTATAAATGTCGTTTCGTTTGGTGCAAAATAATATTTTTTTATCAACCGTTGCCTTACCATTAACCCCACATAAACACTAGAATATCCAATGATACTTACCGATTCTAAACGATTATTTTATGTACGTTTAACGTCCGCGTTATCAAGGAACCGGCTCGAACGAGCAAATTGCACGAAAGTTTCAAATCAGTGATATTGCACCAACTCCCACGCATCGACATCGAAACGAAAGGGACGTCGGACTACAAAAAGTTTTATATTTTAGATACAATGTCACCAAGCCACTTCGCAAAGTATGTCGCTAAGGTATATTGCATGTTATAAATATACAACAAAATAAATTTAAAAATGGAATATTAAATAGTACATTACGACACGACATAACTGTCGAGCAATCATCGACTTAAATACGTGAGTAACCCGTCTCGATAATATTTTAGAATTTATATACCGAAGCACGAAAAGAATGAAAAAAGAACCGTTCTTTTTGTATGGAGAAAATAACGGTTCCGGTCCCTGGATGTAGCAGTGGAACTCACTACGTCACGCTGATTTTCAGTGAAGCCCATTTAAACTAGAAGACCCTATCATCTAATATTACAATCTATCTGCGACTACATACCTACTGTTGCATCGCTCCATAAAGTATAACTATCTGCATCTAATCTGTATCAATTTTAAAACACAAATAAACCTAACAATTAACTAATAAGACAGCTATGCAACGTGAGTCAATCATAACAAGATAATGTAAACAAACACACCGACAACTCACTATAAAACGACGTAACTTCATTATTTTTTCAATGTAACTTACGCCCTTTTCGAACGAGAGTAATGTGATAGGCATAGGACAACTTACACACTATAAAACGACGTAAGTGCATTGATTTTTCAATGTTGTTTACGCCCTTTTCAACTGAGAGTAATGTGATAGGCATAGGTCATTAATCCGTATAGAGGCGGCCTCGATCTTTTATTAAAAAGGTAATATCGATTGGTTGTGTGAGGGCTAGGTCAGTTATTATACTTGATTGTAATCGTAGCGTACGGGAGACGAGATCAGGGGCCTGTTTTATGGCCTGATTCATCTTATAAAATATATAGTCGACATCAGATATACACCGTGTTTTTTTTTAATTCCGTTAATTTCAACAGGCTGCTTGGTACGTTATTTGGAGCTACTTGGTATATAGCTTTTAGTCGAACTCGAAAAAAATTTTTTTTTTCTTTTTCATACATAATAAATGAAATGGTAAGTGTGAAAGTACCTTCAGAATAACACAAAAGTTAATTTCAGGTGACTGACGGTACATGTAAAAATAAGTAGAATCAGGATGTAATAAAGGTTGCAATACACTTGTTCAGTCATTAAACTTATTTTTTTAATAACTCAATAACAGCAAGAGTAAAGATACTAGTTTCTTAGAGAAATTGATTATTTTTGACCTAAATAAGCTTCCCTTTAATTTAACGGAAATCAATAGAAACACGGTGTATAGTCGACATCAGATACATAGGAATGGCTACGGTGCTTAAACATATCTAAAATGAACTCTAACGTCATGAAAATAGAGGCCTGCTCAGATGTTTATGAGCACCCTTGCCGCTGCGAAATGTGATGGAAACAGTACCCACTTTTTTTTAATACATACATATAATAGTGTTGTGCTTTATCGATATTAACAATAGCGGTTTTTAATTCAATCTTATTTTTAACGGTTTTATTTAAAAGAATCTAAATAGCTTCAAAATCGTTTTAAGCCTTCGTATGTGATGAACAGCATTTTACATTATAAAATTAGGGTTTTTTTGCTAATGCAACAAGGTTTATAAAAGGCCTAAAAAGAAGTGCGTTCCCGTTGCCTGTGAGTTTTTGGGACTCAGAATGGGTACCATAGTTTTAGGAAGTTACAGAATGGTCGATTTTTTTATATGTAACTAATACTAGGTGTAATATATACCTAATATTTTCTTCGGTTACCGCGAGGATTACACATGAAATTAAACTATGAAAAACGGATAAACTCGCGTATATTAATTAACTTTAACTTCATCCCGACGTTTCGAACACTTTACAGGGTTCATGGTCGCCCGCAGACCAGTCCATAGTTTTATTTCATGCGTACTATATTAATTCAACTTCTGAAACTTATTGGACTTATTAAAACAAATTAAGGGGCTTATTCCACTTTCCGCGGATACAATTAAATAATAATTAGTGTTACCGTTCACGGTCATAAACCAACATTTTTAAATGATGAGTTGATGACTAGGCGTGAACTTGAATAGCCAGTCAGGTATGTTGTTCCACAGCAAGTTTTCTTGTTTTTTGTTTATATAAGTTAATAAAGCTGTTTCTGTTTTGTTAACGCGTTCAAAACACTAGGGGTTGGCCCCTCATTGATTACGTATACCTACGTAACCTAAGTAAATATTGGACAAGATTTTAGCAAACGTATTTGTAACATTTCATTGCAATTTTTTAATTGTATACTATACTTTACTGAATTGTAATTTTCTTACACAGGATGACTTTACGGTAAATGGTAGCAATGTGGTAATTTACCACATTGCTTTAAAATCACCCTATATACTTGATCCATACACTTTTAAATTCTGATACGGACGTTCATTAAAACTGCTTATAATAACTGTAGCTTCATCTGTCCAATTGGCTTAATACCGTAACCGTATGTTAAAAATAAATTCTAATTAGAATCTTGTAAGTATCAAAGACTGAAAATAACTTAATAAATTACAACAAAAACCTATCTTCCACACCGTACCTCTGTTAAGTTAACACTAAAAATAGCATGAATATCTTATCCCACAGAACTAAAAAACACTCCTTACGAATAAAAAATGTATCACTAAAACTCACTACAATCACAACACACTCACTTAAAAAAAACGCTCTAATCCCGCGAGCTTTTTAAAAATGGAATATCGACGTTTTTTTTAAACCGCGCGGCGAGGCGCGTGCGTTCTACAGACAGCCGCCATTATACTGACGCGGGCGCATGGTTTCTGCATATCCATATAATTATAACGCTAAAAGGACTTACGTCGGGTTTACACTCCTAATTGGGAAGGCTAGTGACTAATTAGGATATTTTCCTGGGCTTTTTGTACAAGTTGCATCAAGTTTTTATCGTATGTGTTTACTGTTTACTGATTAGTAGTTGACGATCATAGAAAAAAGTCGATGAATGTTTTCAATCGATCTCATCTTGATTATTAATTGCGCATTCATCATTAGTATACACAGTTGGACGAATGGACGTAGCCCTTTATTGTGTTTGGAGCTTTTCTGTTTATGCTGTTACGGCTTATTTTTTATTAATTTTTTTATCATTACAATTATATCAGTTAACATTGAAAATAGGGTCATTTTCGACTTCAATATTTGCAACGTAGGTTTACTAATTTTCATTATTTTTTAAAAATTACAATAGAAAACATGCTGTAACATCTTTTTGCTAAATAAAATTGTCACGTTATATAGCCTATTCTGGCGATCGCGACCGGTCCCGTACCTACAAAAACAGTTTTTCCAGCACCAGTGATTTTTTTACGCACTAGTGCGAGAAGGGGATCATTTTTTATCAGGTCGAAATTTGAAGGGCCATCTGTAATGAAAAACGTCGTACGAAACACGTGCGAAAAAATTTCGTAGCTCGTGTCGATTTAAAACACTCTCTTCGGTCGTGTTTTAATTTAGCGCCACTCGTTTCGAACAAATTTTTTTTTGTAGTTCTATGGTAATATTATGTACAATTTTTAGTAGAGTATTGTTATCGTTCTCTTTCTTAATCTGCTTATTGACTTTCTCGAGCATCCACGTTTTTGACATTCAAACGATCTTACATTTCTTTATCGTTATCAAAGTGCACTCCTAAAGAAATATTGCTTATTTTCCCTTGTTCAAAACTTGAAAAGAAAGGCTAATGAGAATAAACTTATGATTATTAAAAGTTGAAGGATTACGCGTGAAAAATAATGTTTGCCGTAGACTCGTCTCGGAGTGGACTTGGCGGCGGGGATAAGAGTTAAACCGGATTACGTATTATGAGCAGACACAGGGTTGCCCGCATTATATAAAATTTATTAAATGGGTGGGTCAAAATTCTTTTCGTTGTCTAATTTTGTGTCCTAAAAAACGTGACGCAGTGGTGATTTTTCTGTAGGATGACGTTTTGTTTTCAATTTCTGATGTATGGATTAAAATTAAACTAGTTAATACATAAATAAATATCTTGGGACATTTTACACAAATCGACTTAGTCCCATGGTAAGCTCAATTGAGGCTTGTGATGTGGGTACCAAGCGACGATATATATAATAGATAGGTACATATAGATACTTAAATACATAGACAGCCATGACCAAGGAACAAATATTTGTGATAAATAAATACACAAAGAATGCTCTCACAGGGATTCGAACCCGGAACGTCTAGCTTCGTAGGCAGGGTCACTACCAACTAGGCCACGGAGGCTGACACAAACACGTTCACTGCGGTAGGAGGCCTTTCGACCACTTACAAAGTATGGTTAATTACAAGTTAAGCTAATTGCCGCAGCGCTGCCATGTCACACCTATCTCATCTAACTAGATGTCCTCATAACACAAGTTTGGTGAGACAGGCAAGACACGGCAGCGCAGCGAAGGTGTTAAATTTAGGTTGGGTCATAATTCTTTTCGTTGTCTTATTTTGTGTCCCTAAAAAACTTGACGCAGTGGTGATTTTTGTATAAGATGACGTTTTGTTTTCAGTTTCTAATGTAATGATTAAAATTAAACTAATGTATGGAAAAAACAATTTTTGGACTAAAGTTGTTCATCATCATCAAGACTAAGAGACTATACTTGAGAGTTTTTGCAACCTAAAACATTAGAAGTACTTATAATAAACATTAAGACAGCGACTCCCTAACATTGGTTCGTCTGTCTACGCACCGTCAGCGAACAGGTTAAATAAAAAAAATTTTGATTTACTTGGTAGGTATATTTTTTTTGTTTGACTTATTTCAACTTCATTATTTACGGCAAATACAACGGCAGTGCAATTAAACAAAATCTAGATGTCATTGGAGTGAAAATGGCATTTTAATTTTCCTTAAGAATTGAGCGGCAGAGGTGGTCTAAAAGAGTTGACTCATAATTACTCAATTAATATAAAATTGTGCAAATTAAGCTACAATTACTTATTTAATGCAGGTACAATAATTGCCTACGTAGGTACCTACCTATTTGTAAACTGAAGTAAAATATGACCGAAATGTTGTAGTTATCAACAAAAACTTGATAAAATTTTCTTGACAATATTATGAACACGACCCTACGTCTAACCCGATTATAGTCCAGGGTCTAGCTGCGAAACTTGGGATTACATCGAGACAAAAGAAAACTATACAATGAGATACTCCGTCGACACCACTGTAGATTAAATTGAAAGTGGAGATTATTGTCGACAGAGTTGATTTAAAAAATTAAAATGCAGTAAGAAAGCCCCACTGTCCACATCTTTGTAGACAAAGCTGTGCGTTTCATTTAATTTAGATCTCAATATTTCCAATAAGACTTGGACTTAAGCTTATGTTAGATAGAAACAACTTTATATAAGAGATCATGTTGTGTGCTAAAATAACTGTACATTTACTTATATAAGCTTAATTAAATTAACATAGACTCTGTTACAAAACAGACATCTTTTAAAGGTTACATTCAGTATATTATTTTGATAAGGAAAACAATAGAAAAGTTTTAAGTATATGAAGTGACGGTTTACTCGGATGACCCCAAACAAAATAAATAAAAATCATTTTCTCCCTTTACTGAAATATTCAATATGAGTTGCGTTACTTGAATCTAAACAGTATTCAGTAAATTAAAATATTAGATGTTATATACCAAAGAAAAAATACCGAGTTTACCAGATGAGATTTAATAAAAACCCACGTCCTCAGCTTTCGCGGCTGATGCCTAAACCACTCGGCCACTCCATACACGGTACCCCAACCTATTAGTATACACTAATAGGTTTTTGATTTACGAGTAGTGTTATTCATAGGTACGTAAGCATTCAACATCTTACGACAACAGTGAAATCGTTTATATTCCAAATGACATGCCTACGATGACAAATTCCGCGCAATATTGACATTCATCACAAATACCCGAATTTAATTAAGCAAAGCAAAATGTCGTCAGCTCCCAGGCGCCAGAATTAATCACAGGTGAAAACCGCATCATAATCGATGCAGCATTTCAGATCACATTTGCATACTCGTGCGGGATTATACTGCCAGTTCAACAACCTCCATGCTGAATACAAAAGCCGTTTATCCGTGCAAGTTAGATTAACTTACGACTTTTTAGATCGGCAGTCGTCTCTCGTGCTACGCGTAAAGGTAGTATAGGTGTAAGTTATACGGTGACATAGGTCTTTTTAGCTTGGGATTATAGTCTAGGCGTGTACAGGAAGTTGCTAAATAGCACAAAGCGTCCCGGGGGCCCGGGTTCGATTCCCGGGCGCTAATAGAGCGCTGAATGGCGCATTGTGATTTGATTGAGATATTAATGAGCATTTAAAATGGTACCTACAGTTGTATGGCTGTGTTATGTAATGGAAAATAAAACAATTTAACACGATTTACTTTCTCATGTTCCATAAATACGAATTCAAATTGATTTTTGAAATATGTGCCGGCCTGTTAGCATACCTATATTATTTGGCGTTGAACAAATCAAATACAACCTTTTTCGATTCGTTATCAATAAATTCACTCCTGCGTTTCATCTATTTTGAAATATTTTACAGAAAAAACACAATATGATAGATTTTTTCCCGCTACTGTATTTAGCTACAGAAATATCAACGAAATATATTCCAAATTCCTGTATCTCGTAAGTCTCGTAACCCAGTGGTTTATCGACCGCAATGTCCGGTCAAAAAAATAAACCGCTTTCGCCCAAACATTCCCAAATTCGATATGAAACCCCTAAATAAACTCACGCAATAGCAGCCCGTCCAGTAGTAGTCCATTATTGGATTTTTCTTTTTTTACAATTTTGCGAACGATTTTTGAATATTTTCTGAACCACGTATCTCTCAGAATTCTGTTGTTGCAGCATGTGACTTACGGTGAATGAATTTTGAGTTCTTTTTGCTACAGAAAACTTTATTTTTGTACGAGATTGGAAAAGCCATTGCATTTGTTTTCGGTGCGGTAACATTTATGAATGGTTTATGCTTCAATTACGGTTTTAACATAGGGTAGAAAAAAAGCGGTTTTAGTGTACACGTCAAAAAACTAAATGGCCGTTGGGAGTTGTCCTTGTTGTTTTTTATTGCATTCTTGTTAGAGTAAAAGCGGTTTGTAGAGGGAGTAAAAGTATTGTGTTGTGACCGTTGTGGGTTTTGAATTTAGTACACCAAACGAAGGAAACTCAGAGGAAAAAACTCGTGTATTAGCGAATTTTGGCATAGTTGTAGGGAGTGGTGTTTTAAACCACATACTAAAAGTACTGGTGGTTAGGGGTGGAGCTAACGGGGGGAGGGGGGTGTAAAGGTCCTTATTTTTAATTTTTCGTAAATAACTCGTAAACCGTGGCTTATAGCAAAAAACGGTCTAGTACATAAGTAATCTACATAAAATTCTCTACAAAAATGGTATACGCATGTTTCCTCTGGGATCAATATGTTATGAGATAAGAAAGCACGAAGATGGACACAATAGAAATAAACACATTTGTTTAAGTAGGTATGGCACATACAGAATGCTCGCGAGCATTCCAAAAGATTTGAATGCTCAATTCCTGACCATATTTAGAGTCTTTAATGTTATATAAAATTTCCTGGATTCGGCTTGGTTTCAGAGATAATCAACCGTTTTTTCTAAATAAGTTTTTCGACGTTACTCGACATAAAACTTCTTTTCGATTACAATGCTACCACAATGTGTTTTAATATTACCACACCTTTTGCCTGGCAATCAAAAAATGGGAATAAACTTGACGAAATAACCAGTCCCTAAAAAAATATTAAAATAAATAATTTTTACAAATTGTTATGATAAAAAGTACTGGAAATGTCAAAAAGTATTCAAAAAGTGTAAAATAAAAGAGAAAAAAAAATTTTTTTTTGGTGGTATTTGACATTAGGTCTCATAATATTTTTTGTTTATTTTGATATCTGGAATGCATACTTAAAATCTTTTGGAATGCTCGCGCCCGGGCGCGCCCTGTATGCTTATTTGTAAAAATAAAATTCCTAATTATCTTCTAAACCTAAAATATTCTCTAAATCATCGTCAAAAGATTTTTACTATGCATTCTAGACATCAAAACAAACAAAAATTATTATGAGACCTAATGTCAAATACCACCAAAAAAATTTTTTTTTCTTTTTTTTTTTACTTTTTGCATACTTTTTAACATTTCCAGTACTTTGTATCACAACAACAATTTGTTGAAATTATTTATTTTAATATTTTTTTAGGGACTGGTTATTTCGTCAAGTTTATTCCCACTTTTTGATTGCCAGGCAAAAGGTGTGGTAATATTAAATCACATTGTGGTAGCATTGTAATCAAAAAGAAGTTTTATGATGAGTTACGTCGAAAAACTTATTTCGAAAAAAAGGTTGATTATCTCTGAAACCAAGCCGAATCCAGGAAATTTTATATGACATTAAAGACTCTAAATATGGTCAGGAATTGAGCATTGAAATGTTTTGGAATACTCGCGAGCATTCTGTATGTGCCATACCTACTTAAACAAATGTGTTTATTTTTATATTGTGTCCAACTTCGGGCTTTCTTATCTCATGACGTATTGATCCCAGAGGAATCATGCGTATACCATTTTTGTAGAGAATTTTATGTAGATTACTTATGTACTAGACCGTTCTTTGCTATAAGCCACCACGGTTTACGAGTTATTTACGAAAAATTAAAAATAAGGACCTTTACACCCCCCTCCCCCCCGTTAGCTCCACCCCTAACCACCAGTACTTTTAGTATGTGGTTTAAAACACCATTCCCTACAACTATGCCAAAATTCGCTTATACACGAGTTATTTCCCCCGATAGGCAACTTTTGGTCTTCTTTAGGTGGGCTAATTATGCATTTTTTATGAACAGTTTAATGTAAACGCAACTTCTGTATACGCGAAACCGAGAGGCTGAGTGATTTAGGCATCAGAGGGCCTAGTGTAGGTAATAACTTATAAAAAACGTCTCGATCGCGTTTACGTTTTTTCATCGCCATTTCATACAAATGACGATGAAAACGTAA
>JALPQI010023713.1:0-22819 GCA_025490895.1 Thaumatotibia leucotreta | reverse complement strand
TTTTGCCTCTCCTGTAAAGTATGCACTGTGTCGCTTATCCAATTTCTCCTTTCCAGCGTCGATATATCAGCAGCCTATATCAGTCCACTGTTGTTGGACCTAGGCTTCTCCTATCGACTATACGTTTGGTCGCAAAGGAATAAAAAAAAACTCAATTAAATAAAACTATGGAAAACGGATAAATACGCGTATATCAATTGAATTTAACTTCATTTCATCCCGACGTTTCGAACACTTTACAGGGTTTGTGGTCTGCGGGCGACTGACAATGCAGGAAATTTGATAGACCTATCTCCATCAACATAAAAAAGATAAGTACAAAACTACCCACAAAGAAAATATACTAAACCACAGACAATAAATTTTAAGCGTGGATATACTAAATTTGCGAATTAAGCTAGATATTCATTACAAGTATTTTCAGCTTCCCGCCCCAACGGCCATCGGTTCTACGCGCAATGTGCCGCCCACTGCCACTTCAGTTTAGCGATTGGGAGAGGTATTTCGGTTACTTTGGTTCTACTGCGGATGGTTGTTAGTAATAGCTATACCTAATAATTTGCCGTGTGGTGACCGCAGTAAGAATACATTTGTCACCACCACCCAACTCCTCCTGCGGGTGTCGTAAGAGTCGACTAAGGGATTGAAGTGTCACTGACCATTATTTGATAAAAGATTGATGACGGGCAGCAGCGTCATCACAGTGGACACAATACTGCGATCGTCAATCCGCTTGCCCAGCGTGGCGGTTATGGGCATTTACCTCCTAATGCGTCTATACGCATAGTTAATAGGAGAGACCTACGCCCAGCAGTGGACTAACATAGGCTGATGATGAATAATACCTAATAATATAAATTAATGCCCATGATCTATTCAACTGAACCCCATTTAAATAAAACCTTTTAAAAACAACGGAAACATTCTTACCGTTATAAAGACAAAGGAATCATACGCTCGGATTTGCATAGAAAACGTCCTAACGAGATGTCACACGGAAGGAAAACAGGGGTTCTGCAAGAATGGGGTTCCGTAAAAAACACTCCTCTTAATAGTTCATCATAAGCTTATCTCAGTCCACTGCTGGGCCCTATGGGTATGGATGAATTAGAAGGCCTGATCGCCACGCTGTAATGCCTTTATCGCCACGCTGGGCAGGCGAGAGACTCCCAGCATAGCCCACTACATTGCCCTTTGGGTGACTTTCAGCCTTCTTATGAGGCCCATTATGTCATCACTGGCAACACACACTTATCAAACGCTTTTGTCTTCAAGCACTGCGTCGATGACGAGATGTGTCGTAGTTTAATGTGTTTTGCTTGTGGTATGATCTCGTGCAGGGTCCGCCCGAATAGCTACCACCGTCTTACCCGTTGACCTGCCGCTAAATAGTTCGTACTGTGTTCCGGTTTGGGGGTAAGATAGCCGGTGTAATTACTATCATAAAGGCAATCCATCTAAGTCCTCAGCAGCGCATAGATGATTTTTTGACCAAAAAATCGCCTATGGGCTACTGAGGACTTAGATGGATTGCCTCTATGACATCTGCCTGATGCCCAGGTGGGCTGAGAGCTCAGTTGTCTACCTTAGCCACATAAAATACATAAAAGAAAGAAAACATGTAATGTGATGTACATTTCACATCACATTAAATTTTTCAAATTGTATTTGTTATCTTTATCTGAAATAATCCAACAAGTTTCAAAGACAGAACCAACCCCGTTTCTCCCTTAATCTCATATTTAAAGGAAGGCTGGAAATTAAAACAATTTGTTCCCCTCTCGATTGAAACCAGTCTCGCGTGAAATCTCGCCCCACGCCGCCTGATCTCGGATCTCGTGCTGTCACGGTGTTATTCAAAATTTGGAATGTTGATTAGATATGAGACTTTCGAATATCTACTTAATTTAGCTACGGTTATCTGGAAGATATCCCTTATTGGGATAAGTTCGCCTTTGTGCCTACATTTCTTTCTACCTGTGTTGTACAGTCAAAGGCAAAGTAAAGTTTATATAAAAATGCTCAAAAATATGTGTGACAAGAACGTACCTCCAATACATATATTTGTACTTGACCATGCGACCATATATATAACATGGACGTCTAACGCCCTTAAAATGCCCCCAAACACAATTGTTCAATTGTGCCAAGATGGGCAGGATATGGCGCTTTTCTTAACACTACGCAAATTTCGGCGCAGTATCTTTGACAAATGTTTATATTATAATATCATCATCATCATCATCATATCAGCCGAAAGACGTCCACTGCTGAACATAGCAGTGGACGTTTTTAATATATTATAATATATATTCCATAATATATTATAATATAGCAAATCAAAACCTTGACGGACCAATCACAACTATTTTTAAATGGTGGTTTAAGTTTTTATAGATTGACATTGAAAATCATTACCGTGATGCATTGAAGAGGGGGTGACACTTGTCAACTAAAATTCAGGACCGTTTTGTAAGGCAATTTATAATGGCGTGCGGCTTCCATGTTTTATTTGTTCGTAGACTTGACCGTAACATAATATATGCTGTTTGTA
The DNA here is from genome assembly GCA_025490895.1 of Thaumatotibia leucotreta. Taxonomy (NCBI): domain Eukaryota; kingdom Metazoa; phylum Arthropoda; class Insecta; order Lepidoptera; family Tortricidae; genus Thaumatotibia; species Thaumatotibia leucotreta. The sequence continues at coordinate 20,265 of JALPQI010023713.1, read as the reverse complement.
ATAAAGTGATTTACTACTAAATAATGTTATTTTTAGGTGAATTCAAAAGAGAAGGAGGTTTTCTCATCGACAGTTTTTTTGTATGTATATTACTTGATATCTCCGAAAATCATGAACCGATTTTAATTTTTTTTTTTTCAAATCTAACGGATGTAACCCCAAGATGGTCCTATTGGCACCAAATCGGGGTCTTGGAGAAATTGGTTGAAGATTTTTCTTAGTTTAGAGATTATTGACTTCATCGACATTCAAGACCCGAAATAATATGAACATGGTCATCAAACGAGAACTTAAAAAGCTCCTAATCCCGAAGTAAGAACGATCCTGTGTTTCGGGCTGTCATTACATTATTCAAAAACTGGAATACGGCTGCTGAAGTAGAATGATGGCAGCATTAAACTATAAAATATTGTGGATTAAAATTTAATCATTATTAAACCTAGCAGGTTCAGTGAATAATGTAGTGAACTTCAAACGATTCTTTATCTAAGTAGGCATCATCAGACGATTCTTTATCTAAGTAGGCATCATCAGATTGGTAAAGTCGAAGTCAAAGATGTCATTACGTGTAAATATATTTTTGGCTCCTAACCCAAAATAATAATAAGTAATGATGGGCAAGCTATGACTTGCCCATGAGGCCGCAGGGCAGCTTGTGGCGAGCTGTTGGGGAGTAACAGACACGAGTGCTCCCGAGAGTCGGTCAGGGTCCCCGCCTCCGGCGTGTCTTCGTCGGTCGTAGTGGAACCCCAAGAGCACCCGTAGAACTCTCAGCTCTGGCTTGCCTTAACTGGCCGTCCAGAGAGGAGTCCTCAGAGCTATATGCTCCAGGGGTGGAAGTGTAAATTAGCGTAAGTCGCGAGTTGGTGCAGCGGCTGTCAAGCCACTGCGCAGAAAGCGGTGTACACCTCTCTACACTCCTGAGCCGCCTACACCCGGTGTTGCCCCTGGCTGTCTCTTGTGAGGGCATTTACGGGGGCCCATCTAGTCGGCGGCGAGTCACCGCCTGCCTCGATAGCAAAGAGAAATCATTGTTATGGCAGGTGTCCGGACCTCTTTTCTATAGTTCCAATCTTTGATCCATCCATCCTCCATCACCATAGCCCATTAGTCTTTTCCATTCCTTCTCAATAGTCTCTAACTGAACTATTGTATTGTATTTGAACTATATTGTACTTTTGTGGACATATTTTATTGGCCTTGTTTACTGTACACTCAGTTTAAATTTCATATGTACTGCTGTTGATGCCCCAAATAAATAGAAGAAAAATAAAAATATATTTAAACCAAACACGGAAAGAAGGGTAATGCGTTAACTTTCACAATACATAAAGCAGGTGCGTAACATATTCATAACGCGGATAAAGGGTGCCCGCCGACGATATACAGGGGGATCCGAAACGAGAACCTTTATTCCCTAATACTTAATTACAATGGAATTTACTACCGTGAAGCTTGAAAATACATTCAAGTCAATTTACGGTACAAGTGCAAAAAAGTTCGAAACGAGTTGTGACAAATTAAAACACGAACGAAAGGAGTGTCTAAAATCGACACGATTTACGAATTTTCTTTTTGAATGAAGTATTGTATGTTGTTTTTCAGCACAGATGGCCCTCAGAAGTTTTGAATTGACATTAACCACTTCTTACACTAGTGCTTTATAATAGGTGAATGAGATTAAGTACTACTATTTTTTTGTTCCATACTTAATATTTTTTGTTATTAAGAATTTTTCAATAATTTTGAAAACAAAATCTTCAAGTTGTTGATATTATTAAAGTAAAAGAAACAACGAATAAAGTGTTTTACCTTTACCAAAGTCTGAATTATTTTTCTTTACAGAAATTCAAATTTTAATAAAAAAATATATCTGTAAGAATACAGTAAAGATAAGGCGTTGACATACAAAAATAAGGACAAGCAAGCATACGAATATCAATGCCAAATAACTTAAAATATAAAATTACAATACTTAAATTAAAAGTTTTTTTTTATGTGACAAAGATAGACAACTGAGCTCTCAGCCCACCTGATGGAAAGCAGGAACTGAGGCCCATGGACATAGCGATCAGAAAATCGCCTATGCGCTGCCTACCCTGAGGACTTAGATGGATTGCCTCTATGCCAGTAATTACACCGGCTATCTTACCCCCAAACCGAAACACAGCAGTGCAAACACTGCTATTTATCGGCAGGTTAACGGGAAAGTATTATTGTACAATGTCAATATTAAGATATTTTGTAGCACCCTGTACTTGTGCCCGCGTAGGTGTAATAAAAGCCAGTTCAGAGTTGCTTTATTACTTTTACGTGAGGATTCATCGGCTACGGCTGGCTTTTTAACGTCTTCCTTAAAAATACTGCCTTCTGGTACAGTTCGCTGAAATTATGGACTCATAGATTTATAAAAATTTTACTCGAGTTTTTGAGAAACAAATCAAATTCTTTTTTAATTATCAATATATTTATTTTCAAAACTAAAATTAATGCACAATTCTTTTAAAATAATATTAGGTCATTCACCTATGAAATTGGCGTTTTTGGTCATAGGTTTTCGCTTTTTTTGCATAATAATATGCTGCCAGTTTAAGTATATAAATAAATAAATACCTTGGGACATTTTACACAAATCGACCTAGTCTCACCGTAAGCTCAATTAAGGCTTGTGATGTGGGTACTAGGCGACGATTTAAATAATATATAAATACTTAAATACATAGACAGCCATGACCAAGGAACAAATATTTGTGATATTTTCTTCATTTACCGCGAGGATTACACTTCATTCCGACGTTTCGAACACTTTACAGGGTTCGTGGTCTGCGGGCGACAGTGAAGTCATCCTTTTATAACTTTAAAAATGAAGATGAATGAAGATAAAGTTAGTTAATATACGCGAGTTTATCCGTTTTCATAGTTTTATTTCATATTTGTGATAAATGAATACAAAAATAATGTCCTCGCCAGGATTCGAACCCGGAATCTACAGCTTTGTAGGCAGGATCACTACCAACTAGGCTACGGAGGTTGACAAATTTATATGAACGTACAAGAGTAAATACTTTGCTTTTTTGCTGTTTGTCATAATCGACGGTGGAAAGGAGAAACCTGTTAAGCGACATTTTGGTAATTGTCCAGGAGAGCGTTTTAAAGTTTTATTTTTAGGAAAAATAATCGTATCACTTTCTGTGGCCGCTTTAGAGACTTGTGTTCTTCGAACGTATTTTGTCAAATAGTCATATCTATGAAATAGTAATAACGTTATTTCAATAAACTTGGAACCTTCTGAAATAAATGTCGCTTAATTGATATTGACCTAAGAATTCTCCGAAACGAGCCTTTAAGCGACCCTACGGTTTATAAATAAAATTATTTTAGTCAGAAAAGTGTCGGTTACAGGGCAAGGTAATTTGTATGACATGCAATTAACCGACAACAGTAGCACTTGAAAAAAAAAAACTTAAGCGACTATGTATATAAATGTGTATGCTTAAGTGACACTGTCTAAATTTTAGCCAATAATTGCGTCGCTTAACATCCCTGTCTTTAAATTTGATCATTATTTCATTATACCTTAAGCGACATTGAAGTCGTCAGATCTCAGTATTACTTGGCTTAAACGACGCAGAAAAAAAAGCCGGTTCCGTCGATATATAAAACTCATTTTTGACCAAAATGTCGCTTAAAGGGTTTCTCCTTTCCACCGTCGATTATAATTATGTGAGTGCAAGCGCGATAGAATAGAATGCATTACCTATTTATGTATCGAATAAAACCTAACGTATTTTTTACTTTCCAACTCATTGTACGCTTCGAACAAATAAAACACGGAAGCCGCACACCATACTAAATTGCCTTTCAAAAACGGTCCTGAATTTTAGTTGACAACTGTCACCCCCTCTTCAATGCATCACGGTAATGAATTTCAATATCAACCTATAAAAAAATAAATCGCCATTTAAAAATAGATGTGATTGGTTCGTCAAAGTTTTGATTGGATATATTATTTAAGCATTTGTCAAAGATGTTGCGCCGAAATATGTGCGGTGTTAAGAAAAAAGCTGTGTCCTGCCCATCTTGACACAATTGATCAACTGTTTTTGGGGGCATTTTTGAGCTGGCGTTAGACGTCTATGTTATATTATATGGTCGCAGATTTCCCGCTACCCCTCATGTCATTCCTGGTGCAAAAGTGCCCATAACGCTAGCAGCGTTGCATACTTATAATTATATCATTAGTTTTATTGAGCATTAACTCACATTAAGTTTATGATGATGATAATTTTCCAACTTTTAGTACGGCTGTAGGTACACGTATGGGTCGGAAAAACTAGTTAAATTATAAGAAGTAAATCGATAGCACTCCGGTCAGATTAGGGCGTCCTAAGAATATATTTGATGTCCGCTCAGGTGCCGTTTACTCTGGAGCCCTGCGGCCGGACGATAAGGGCCGCGGACAGGCAAGCGCGAAACTGTATTATCATATCATCATCATCATATTCAGCCGTTATTCGCCCACTGCTGAGCATAGGCCTCCCTTCTTGTACGCCACTGGTCCCGGTCCTGAGCTAACCTCATCCAAAAGTGACCCGTATTCTTCCGAATATCGTCCACCGCCCTGCGCTTATCCCATCTGAAAGCGGCCACCAATCCGTTAACATTTTGGTCCACCAGCCCTCACGCTGCCTGGCAATGTGTCCTGCCCAATTCCACTTCAGTTTGGTAATAACGTTAACGAAATTTTTCTCATAGGTGGTGTGAAAAGCAGTATGTGTCACACGGTATCAAATTATTTCGTCTTGGGCGTTAACGCTTGAATCCTTCATTACGCTCTGGATTCCACTTTACTCCCTACGGTCGGGATTCAATTGTGGAATCCGTCGCTCCATTCAGGATTCAATATACGCCCACGCCGGAAATATACCATTTTGATCCCTTGTGACACAATCTACTATTAAATCAATCAGGGCAGCTACGAGATCCAGAGTAGCTACGTGAAAAGAGCTTTGAAGACCTTCCCTCGATTTTAAATTAAGCTCTATTCAGGCTTGTGATGTGGGTACCAAGCGACAATATATTATTATACAGATAGATACATAAATACATAGACAGTCATGATCAAGGAACAACTATTTCTGATAAATAAATACACAAAATTACCCTCGCCGGGATTTCAACCCTGAACTTCCAGCCTAGGCAGCCATAAATGTGCAATTCTCAAAAAGTTTGATAAACTGAGAGTGTGAGTTCAATCCTCGCTCTCGGGTTCGCGTAGAGCATGTTACATTTGGATCAAGTCATCGATATACATATATCATCAGTCATCGATATATATTTGTCAGCCTCGGTAGCCTAGTTGGTAGTGACCCTGCCTACGAAGCTGGAGGTTCCGGGTTCGAATCCCGGCGAGGGCATTCTTTGTGTATTTATTTATCACAAATGTTTGTTTCCTGGTCGTGGCTGTGTATGTATCTAAGTATCTATCTATTATATATATCGTCGCCTGGTACCCACATCACAAGCCTTAATTGAGCTTACCGTAGCACTAGGTCGATTTGTGTAAGATATCCCAAGATATTTATTTATTTATTACACATGGATACACATTGGTACGTAGGTAGAGTCAACTATGCTGAGCAAGGTCCACTGCATTTCCCAAAATTTCCAAGGAAGTTTGTATAAAGTTACTTCCCGTACCTTACTAGGCTTGCAAAGTAGTATGAATTTCCACTACCTATCGTTCAGTAATCATCAACATGGTACTTCTAGGTCCAATGTGACGTATGTAATGTCAACATTTCATTACAAGTTTGACAAAGAATGTGTTCATAAAACCGTATTACTTCCTTTAAATACCATAGGTATATAAGAAGTATTTTTGCCCCAAAAGGCAATTTTGGCAAATTATTGAGTTATAATTTCTAAGGAATGACATTCACAATGTCCGTCCACTTAAAAAAACGAAACCGTTTAAAACACGCCATGTTTAGACGCCATCGACGCCATCAAATTAAAAAGTTCCGCCAGTTTAATCAGGGCGTCTCTGGCGTTCGGCGATTAGCAAACTCGAGACATTTGTATGCTTATTAGAGCGGACACTTGACGGCTCCCCTCTTGGGGTGGGGGGCAAGGCAAGAGAGCAGGGGGGTAGCATGATCTCTTAAATAAAAAAGAAAGAAAGAAAAAAAACATTTGTGACACAACATAATATACACATTAAATAATTGTGTCACAAAATGGTCTCCAATTCACTGCGACCTTATTACATTAATGCCAGCTCAAAAATGCCCCAAAAACACAATTGTTCAATTGTGCCAAGATGGGCAGGACATAGCGCTTTTCTTAACACCGTGCATATTTCGGCGCAACAACTTTGACAAATGTTTATAGAATATTGCCAATAAAAGCTTTGACGAACCAATAATAACTATTTTTAACGGCGGTTCAAGTTTTTATAGGTTGACATTGCAATTCATTACCGTGATGCATTGAAGAGGAGGTGACACTTGTCAACTAAAATTCAGGACCGTTTTGAAAGGCAATTTAGTATGGCGTGCGGCTTCCATGTTTTATTTGTTCGTAGCCAATTCAGCATATTGCTGGCCTGTAAACAGTCTAGCACTTCAGTTTAGGTTCGGCTTGCCAGTTTTTGACAGTTATTCTATGGAACTAACACATTCGCGATTAGGATTCGGTCCTAAACTGAATCGCTTTAGTAGATCGTGGTAGGGCGATTCAGCTGTCAGAAATATGGTGCTATTTGAAAATGTAAGTGATTGCACAAAAAAAAACTCGTGTCGATTTACTCGAATCAAGTTTCGACCTGATAAAAAAAAATTACACTGTGGCTCCATCGCCTAACATTATTAACAAATAGTGTTGTATTGCAATAAAGATTTTTATTTGATTTGATTTGACATTATTATGTTTACTGTACACTCTTCTTCTTCTTATGTGCCATTCTAATGCCATGCTGACGCCCATGACCATGCCCATACCAGAAAGCTAAAGCCATGCTGTCAGCATGGCTTTAGCTTTCTGGTATTTGCCAATGTCTTGAGGGTGGCTGTACACTCCGTTTTGTTTATTTCTTAATTTATGTACCTACTGCTGTTAGTCAAAAAAAAATAGTGAATCAAATTTTCACTATTATCACGCATATTTTAAAGAAATACGGGTCTTAGGGCTGATTTTTCAATCCTCAGTTAAAAGTATCCGTCAGTTAAAAGTATTACCATCCTTATCGCTGGTCATCAGTCAAAAAAGGATAGACCTAACATTTATTTGACAGTTACTATTATCTGGGGATTCAAAAATCAGTACTTAATCGTGTAAACTTACGATTATTAAGCGAAAACACTATTATATTTTCCAGACGAAGATTTTAGAATGTTAGATGTTCACTCGAGTATATACACCGTGATCTCTAATAACCCGAAAGATTTTAACCACGCATTTTTGATGTAAAAACAAACAGAAAATAATATATGACTTTTGTAATTTTTGGCGAAAAAAAAAAATTTTTTTTTAATTTTTTTTTCAATTGTTATTTAATTTTTGTATGTATTGTAACATCAAAAGTAAAAGTTATTCATGAAACTAGCACTTACAATGAGTGTTAAGGTTTTTTTTTTACTAAAACCTCATTTTTAAAAGGTTTTATTTCTCACTTATCGACATCTATTAATGAGGTTAGTGAGACTATTCTCCATAATGACACCAACGCCGTTAAAAAGACCTTTTGTACCGAGTTACAATTAGAAAATATGTTTTTTTTAAATGATAATAACTCTGAAACTAGGCGATGTCCAGAAAAGTTTATACGACATTATAGTTTCTAAATATGGTCAGGAACACACTGTTAACTTTCGGGTTATTAGAAATCACGGTGTATTATATAAGCAATAATGGCAGATCAGTTTGTACAAAAGTATCTTAGCAACTAGAATAGAATGTAATAAAATTCAAATAAAACAAGCCAGCAACATGCGTCACAAACACCTTCTAGCTGTACCGATTTTGCGAACTACCCGCACTTGGATTAAACTTCTGTTACCCGCTCTTCGCTCATGGTTTAAGCCAATGACAGGGCATTAAAGTAAAAAAATATGGCCCAAGTCTAATTAGCAAATCGCTTTATGTGCCCTCCGTAGCGCTCAAAGTTTACACAATGTCTAAAGTTTGGGATGCTGCGGGTTAAATATTAAAGTTTAGAAGTGTCTTGGAACAGAAATATGTGTATTGTTCTTGAAAGAGCACTTTTCTAAAATCATACTTTTTTTTATCTTGGGACATTTTACACAAATGAACCTAGTCCCACGGTAAGCTCAATTAAGGCTTGTGATGTGGGTACCAGGCGACGATATATATAATAGATAGATACATATAGATACTTAAATACATATCATCAGAGATCACTTCCTCAGCCTATCTCAGTCCACTGCTGGACGTAGGCCTCTCCTATTAACTTTGCCTATAGAAGCATTAGGAGGTAAATGCCCATAATCGCCACGCTGGGCAAGCGGGTTGGCGATCGCAGTAATGTGTACACTATGATGACGCTGCTGCCCATCATCAATCTTCGATAAATAAATGGTGAATGACGCTTCAATCCCTTAGTCGACTCTTACGACACCCGTGGACATGTCGTCGGGTATATAGTGACTCTGACTAAAACCGAAGGCTCTGGGTTCAAGTCCCGGTGAAGGCTAATTGCTAATTGGCCGTGTGGTGACGGCAGTAAGAATACATTTGTCACCACCCCAACTCCTTCTGCGGGTGTCGTAAGAGTCGACTAAGGGATTGAAGTATCACTGACTATTATTTGATAAAAGATTGATGACGGGCAGCAGCGTCATCATAGTGGACACATTACTGCGATCGCCAATCCGCTTGCCCAGCGTGGCGATTATGGGCATTTACCTCCTAATGCGTCTATACGCATAGTTAATAGGAGAGGCCTACGTCCAGCAGCATGATGTGATGTGAAGGCTATTATTTGATGTCAAATATTTTTGATTGTTTTCTGTTTATTTAAGTTGTATTTGTCTAATATATGTATATATCGTCGCTTAGTACCCAGGACGAGTAAAGTAGTTGACGAGTTGGTAATGTACAAGACTATCTTATGATATTTATTAATCATTTCCGAATAGACATTTAAAATAGAAGGATGTTTTCGTAGTAATTTCGAAGGACTGACTGGTCTAATCGCTCAATAAAAACTCTAATATTAACCCTGAAAATCGCCTGCGTAATTAAAATCGCCATGAAAATCAAATTATCAATGGTGGGCCAACCCATTACATATTTGACGTCGACTGTACAGTTTTAAATTTTACAGCCTCATGTTTATCAGACATATCAGACTACTTGTACGAGTATATATATTTTTTTTCTTGTTACAGTATTGCGACACAGCGAGGAAATTTTTTTGGATGACATTTTAATCTTAAACCTATTTTTTATTGTTATATTGTGATGTATTGAATGTTAATCTGTTTAGTGTGTCTTTTAAATAAAATAAAATAAATACCGCCAGCATCCTCGGTACAATGCCACAAGAGCCAATCTTAGATATAGGTTAGGTTAGTTAGGCCAGCTAGATTTAATTTATGTACATAGATGGTACATAGAAGTAAGTCACGGCAGTAAGAATACATTTGTCACCACCCCAACTCCTCCTGCGGGTGTCGTAAAAGTCAACTAAGGGATTGAAGTGTCACTGACCATTATTTGATAAAAAATTGATGATGGGCAGCGTCATCATAGTGGATACATTACTGCGATCGCCAACCCGCCTGTCCAGCGTGGCGATTATGGGCATTTACCTCCTAATGCGTCTATACGCATAGTTAACAGGAGAGGCCTACGTCCAGCAGGGCCATTTAGCGCAATTTGTTTTATTTATATAATATGATGCTATTTATTCTAAGTTTTGTTTTCCTCCGTAGCCTAGTTGGTAGTGACCCTGCCTACGAAGCTGGAGGTTCCGGGTTCAAATCCCGGCGAGGGCATTATTTGTGTAGTTATTTATCACAAATATTTTTTCCTTGGTCATGGCTGTCTATGTATTTAAGTATTTATATGTATCTATTATACATATATCGTAGCCTGGTACCCACATCACAAGCCTTAATTGAGCTTACCGTGGGGGGTCCATATTGGCACTTATACAATTTTTTCTTCGAATATTTTTACTAATACCGTTTTTTTACTCATAATCATCATTACTCCGAAATTTTTTTCTCATACTTTTATTCTTACTAAAAATTATACTTCTACCTACAATGTTCATAACTATTTTTATTTCGCAATTTTATCCTCCTAAAGTCGTCAAGTAGATTAATCTATACTCATAAAATTATTTGAAATAAATTGTTTATTTATAAACATTTTCCCATTCTGGATGTGCATAAAAAGTATCGGCATAGTTTGTTTTAGCATAACAGAGAAGGAATAATTACAACCTCTCAATATAATCGAGGTAGTAGTAATATTCTATACGTTACTTACTGAGTACTTTCTAGGTTGCTAAAAAAAAAATAACCTCGAAGACTAAGGCGGGAGGAAAGCTCCCGCCTTAGTCTTCTAACCTAACCTATCCGAGTCGGATCTGCCCCGGAAGGTTTTGTTCGCTCGCTTCGCTCGCTCACTGCAGAAATTTTCACCTTCACAGCAAATTCTGCCTGACGAAAAAGGCAGGTTTCGAACATGTGGCTACATGCCCAAAAAAAATGCAAATCTAATTTCTGTCTTATAACACTCGGCGTAATTAATGATATGCCAAGATAGTTTCGGACAAAATAATATTCGAAATATTGTTATAAGCCAAGTGATGTTTCTGTCTCATTAAGTTGATGCCAAAATAGATTTTACCAAGTCTGTTATGTCCTAAGCGTTTCGGACAAAAAAAGTTTAGAGGGAACCCGTTTAGTACAGTACCTACTCTGCAACAACCTGATTTGTGCAGGTAGCTAGTTTACAGTAATAGTAAATAAATAAATAAATAAATAAATATCTTGAGACATCTTACACAAATCAACTTAGTCCCACGGTAAGCTCAATTAAGGCTTGTGATGTGGGCACTAGGCGACGATAAATATAATAGATAGATACATATAGATACTTAAATACATAGACAGCCATGACCAAGGAACAAATATTTGTGATAAATAAATACACAAATAATGCCCTCGCCGGGATTCGAACCCGGAACCTCCAGCTTCGTAGGCAGGGTCACTACCAACTAGGCTACGGAGGCTGACAATTTATATTTAATTAAACAAAAATAATTCATTCATAAAACCAGTACAGATAAAAATAAATACCTATATCATTAGAATATATAGCATAAAATAAGTATAGGTAGTGAAAAATTATATAAACATAAAATATATTGATTTAAACTTTCACGATTATCACTCATATTTTAAAGACAAACGGGTCTTAATCGCGTAAACTTACGTTTAATTATATCCTGACGTTTCGGGCATGACGTTACACCCGTGGTCGCAGGCAGACTGACGTCAGGATATAATTAAACGTAAGTTTACGCGATTAAGACCCGTTTGTCTTTAAAATATAAACATAAAAGTTAGTACTAAAAATATGTATGAAAAACAATATTATGAACATAAATAATTCTATGTGATGATGATTATGAACAAAGATTAGTCTAAATACCGATCATTATGAAGTTAAATTGTATAGGAAAAGTTTTCGGAGTTCCAATAATCTAAGTTGCAATTTTATAAATACTTTGGCGCACCCTACCGTGGGACTAGGTCGATTTGTGTAAGATATTCAAAGATATTTATTTATTATTTTCTTTCTTAGATTTGTTAATAAATATCATATTATTAAATAGTTTTCTTATATTTTACATGCATAATTGCATAATTGTTATTGAATGAAGCCTTTCAAGAGGCTAACCCGGCGGTCCCTTTTCCTTGAGACCGACACACAGCGGGATGACCATAAATTTATCGCCAGCGGTGTACACCGATACGCACTCAGGACCTTAGGTGGGATTGCGGGGGGTAGATATAAGTAGTTTGTATTGATTATTATCGACCACAGAATTAGATTTGGATAGAAGAAACAAGTTCATTCATTTGTATTCATTTGTGTTTCTTTGTTATGCGAGCATGATAGAATATAAGCAATTCTTCAATAATTAAGCTCATTGTTTTTTGTACGCCATTTTGGCAAAATATAGCGAACTTATACTTATAATAATGACCAACTGTTACCATACATGTACCTATATTTACAAATAAACACTTACTTACTTACTTACTTACTTACTTGTATGGCGGCCGAGCGTGTCAGAATTTGGACTGAAGTTGTTACTTGCCTATGATTTTAAATATATCTCAGGCCCTTGAGTATTCATATTTTTTTGTGTTGTTGCAATTAATATTACTTAAGGAGGCATTATTAATGTTTTTGTTCACTTCAACTTACAATATTTTACGCCTGAAAGCTGCAAGCTGCGATTAAAGACGGACAACTCAGTGGATTTCACTGAGTTCATTTGACATGCTAAGTAGATAAATTTGCTTGATCTATGGTTTTTATGACATCTGTGTTATCGACAATTGTCAGCCCCCGTAGCCTAGTTAGTAGTGACAAGTGACCCTGCTTACGAAGCTGGAGGTTCCGGGTTCGTATCCTAAACATCACCATCATCATCATATCAGCCGAAAGATGTCCACTGCTGAACATAGGCCTCCCCGCATATTGCCACAATGACCGGTCCTGCGCCACCCGCATCCAGCGGACTCCTGGGACCTTCACCAGGTCATCAGTCCACCTTGTGACCACCCACGTTACGCCTTCCGGTACATGGCTGCCACTCAAGAACCTGCTCGCCCCAACGGCCATCGGTTCTACGCGCAATGTGCCCCGCCCACTGCCACTTCAGTTTAGCAATTCGGAGAGCTATTTCGGTTACTTTGGTTCTGCTGCCGATGGTCTCATTTTTAATCCGATCTCGCAGAGAGACTCCTAGCATAGCGTTTATTTTATAGTGTTTATTTTTAATATTTTGATTAGTTTTTCTAGCATGCCATAAAAAGTAGGTACTTTATGCACCCACCAAGCGAGAGTCTGAGAGGCACAGATAATCGTATGTAAAATTGAATCCTCCCCAGTAAAAAACCTATGAATAAAATTATAGTGCGCGGAATATATAGCGGACGAAACGAATTTACATTTATTGCGAGACGCGCCAAGATGGTATTTATTACGGTTTATTTAATTTTATTTGTGATGTATGGTTAGGTTAAACTTAAAAGTAAGAGCATTTTCACTTTTAGTTTCAAATTAGTGTGACATTAAATAACCGTAATTGAAGATACGTTCGTAAACGTGTAATCGTTCTGAAAAGTGTTATGAAATTCAATTTCCATCCCAGTGAGTTACTGCGCCCTAAAAGCGATACTTCCGAGTCTATTTTAACGAACGTAAAGACAATATTTAATGTTTGAGAAAATTATATTTTAGCCAGTCATATTTCATATTTTAACGACAAACGGGTCTCAATCACGTAAATTATCCGGACGTTTCGGGCATGACGTTACACCCGTGGTCGCAGGCAGACACAAAAGCAGGGTAATATTAAACGAAAGTTTACGGGATTAAGACCCGTTTGCTGCGACCATACATAACATGGACGTCTAACGCTAGTTCAAAAATGCCCCCTAAAACAATTGTTCAATTGTGCCAAGATGGGCAGAACATAGCGCTTTCCTTAACACTGCGCATATTTTGGCGCAACATCTTTGGCAAATGTTGATAGAATATAGCCAATAAAAACTTTGATGAACCAATCACAACTATTGTAAAATGGCGGTTTAAGTTTTATAGGTTGATATTGACATTAATTAGAAGAGAGGGTGACACTTGTCAACCAAAATTCAGGACCGTTTTTGAAAGGCAATTTTGTAAGGCGTGCGGCTTCCATGTTTTATTTGTTCGTAGCCCGTTTGTCATTAAAATATGGGTGATCAATGATCATCGTGAAAGGATGATCACTCAAACGTGATTCAGGATCATAAATACGCATCAGACCCAATCAGTCTTCTATAAAAATAGCATATTTTCCATGGCAATTAAGATTTACAACAATATTCCGGATGTATTTAAGAGCCTAGATGAAACTGAAAGCACTTAACGAATGGCTGTTATGTAAAATGTTTTACTCGCTTTTTTCTGAACAGAAATAAATTATAGTTTTTTTTCCTTAGTGTTAGTTTATTTTATTCTACTTTTCTTTATATATTTACTTAAATAAAATAAAGCATATTTATTAGTACGGTACATTTGATGTAATTGACATTTTACAGATCGGAATATTATTTTTGACATCTTAATAAAGTCAGCTTTTGATTATATTTTAATTTTAACGAATTGAAATTAAGTACCTATCGAAATGTTATTCATTATTTTTATTTCTTAAGTTATTGTATTGTAATTGTAATTTAAATATCATGCATATTTTACAGACAAACGGGTCTTAATCGCGTAAACTTACGTTTAATTAGGCAGACTGTCTGCCTGCGACCACGGGTGTAACGTCATGCCCGAAACGTCAGGATATAATTAAACGTAAGTTTACGCGATTAAGACCCGTTTGTCTGTAAAATATGAGTGATAATCGTGAAAGTTTAAATTAAATATCATGACTCAAAATCGCATGGCACAACATTATTGTACACCATAAACCTGGTAAACCACGGACAGTGACAATAATGAATCTGTAAATTTTATCTATGGTATGGCAATAAATTATTTTCTAAGTTTCAAACCTCTTTCAAACAGTCATATTATCTCACAGGAAAGATCCTAAGGGCTCTGCCTATTAACTGTGAGACTGCGGGTTTGGAGGACGCCAAAAATGCATTCAAAATTACTTGCCCTTCTAAAAATTTTCCTGACAACCTAAAATCGCAAAGGAGCTGGGACAATGTGTATTGTGATCTAACATACAATTCTCTTCTAAACAGCTCTGCAGGTCCGGATCGTGCGAGACTTTTGGCGGTCGGAACCCGGGAAGCTGGTTACTGGCTGCATGCCCATCCTTCGGCTAGTACTGGTACTTTCCTGGATTCGGCCTCTCTTAGGCTCGCAACCGGCCTGAGACTCGGGGCCGCGGTATGTACCCCTCACTTATGCTGTTGTGGCACAGACGTGGACCGACTGGGACACCACGGACTAAGTTGTCAAAAAAGCGCAGGCCGTATTTCCAGACATGCGACGCTTAACGACATAATCCGCAGGTCTCTTGCCACGATCAACGTACCTGCTCTTCTTGAGCCTACTGGTATTATTAGGGATGATGGTAAGAGACCTGATGGTGTGTCTTTGGTTCCTTGGAGCTTGGGACGGATGTTGGTATGGGATGCTACTTGCGTAGATACCCTGGCACCTTCCCATCTTCAACGAACTACGTTTAAGGCAGCCGCTGCGGCTGAAAATGCCGAATTTTTAAAACGTAATAAATATAAGGGCCTCGGCAAAGAGTACGATTTTGTACCGTTTGGCGTAGAAACTTTAGGTTCTTGGGGCCCCAGCGCACGCAAATTGTTTGCTGAGATCGCGAAACGTCTGGTTGATGTAACTAAAGACCGAAGAGCTGGCGACTTCCTCGCACAACGCATCAGTATTGCGATACAGCGAGGAAATGCCGCCAGCATCCTCGGTACAATGCCACAAGGGCCAATCTTAGATATAGGTTAGGTTAAGTAGATTAGTTAGATTTAATCTATGTACATAAATTGTAGTTTTGAAAATAAATATATAAAAAAAAATAAAAAAAAGTAATTAAAAAGTCATATTTATTTCCTTTTTTTCATTGTCTACTTTCACAGAATACAAAGTAGGTATACGTTTGTGTAACACCACAATAAAATACAATTTCTTGTATGGAAATCTCACCTTGTATTATTACCCTGACATGCACTTCACATTCGTCTTACAGATCCGTCGGATTGATTTATGTAAGCCCGGAATTCCGGATCCGGAGATAGCGGCCCGGAAACAGCTAAGGGTTGTTTGTGACTAAGTGACTATGTATAGTTAGAATCTTAGAATAGGGTTTCAACAAGAGTTAAAGGAGTTGTTAGAATACGATTCACACATTCGAGTTTCAATCCGGAGGTCGTGGGTTCAAATGCTGGCTCGTACCAATGAGTTTTTCGAAACTTATGTACGGAATATGTACAAGTTACAAGTACAAGTTATATGTACAAATGTTGCAGAACATTCTCAAAATTGCGGGAAATTTCCGAGAATTTTCATTCGAATTTAAGAGTAAGTTCTCATTGAGAATGTTTCCATGAGAATTTATAAAAAAGTGTTATGAAGTTGTTGACAATTGAGTAAATAAAGCATAAAATATACCTTAAAAGGCATGTGTCTACAAAACTTTTGACAAGATTAGATTGCAAAATTTTAATTGCCGAGAACATTCTCTATAGAAGTTTCGAAACTTATGAAACTTCTGCTCGGTACATTGCTAAGAATATCAGATTAAATGTATTTACTATTAGCTTTCGGTGAAAGACAACCGATCCGTCTGATTTGAGATGCCAAAAATAACTATTTTTGTCTAAAAAATATAAATTTCGTAGCATACACGTTTTATCTACTGTATAATTATTTTTCGTTTCTGTAATTGTGATTTTTATGTAGGTATATGTTGCGAATAAACTTATTTCTTTTTCTATTTCTAAATATGGTTTTTAGGGTTTTTCGGGGACCTCCTAGCCGTAAAGTGGGGATGATTTTTTATTTTGCTGTAATCCTATAGTGTGGGATATCGTCAAATACATAGATCTTTCAAAAATAATAAGGATCCCTAAAGATTGTTTTTAAGTCAATATATATTATTAGGAGATAACCTCTCCAGAATGAAAAAAAATGTGTGGTGGGTCTAAAATATATGAAATAGATAATGAATAGCAGGCTTATAGAATACTTTTGAATAACTACGCAATACACTGAATAACCCTACACTGAGCATGACACGACATGCACTTGGTCGGTTATTTTATGAAAAATTCGAAGATCATAGTTAAGACTTGCTACTTAATGGTATTTCATCAAGCTTTGACTTCTCCGCCATGATCACTGATAACGTGGTGAGGGGACACTACCTCGAATCACTTTGTGTTGATTTTTTATTGTATAATTTATAGTTAATAAAGTATGCTTTATTTGTTGTACAAAAATTAACTTATCCTGTAAATAAAAGTAACTGATTTGACTACTTTATTAAAGGAACGAATGAGGGTGATTGATTGAGTGAAGGTTTCTTCTAATTCATTCTTTGACTATATCAGGTAGTCACTCGTTCACCCATCCTCATTCTGATCCAGGCTGTTCTCTAGGATAGACGTGTTCTAGCTTCCCAGTATACAAATAAAATTAAAATAAATAATTAAAACAATTTAATCAAATTCAGTATTTAAATTAAAATCAATCCTGGCATATTACCCTACCTTTCCAAAAGGTTATGGGCCCAGGCTACGCGTTTTAAAAAGTAACATCATATTATAAATTAATTTCATGAAATATAAAAAAAAAATCGAAAAGTAGAAATCTTTGAAAACGTGCTTGCAATGGATAACCTTAAAACAAAGCGGAATATAAAACCTTTCGACGGCGAAAAGTATAGTGTGTGGAAATTTAGAGTTCGCGCACTATTAAGTGAAATGGACGTTTTGAACGTTGTGGACGAAAATCACCTGATACCTATAAGTGATTGGAGTAAAAATAACCGCATTGCAAAAAGCATTATTGTCGAATATCTTGCTGATTCTTATCTCGGTTTCGCGCGTGACGAGTCCTCCGCCAGAGAAATATTTCAAAAGTTAGACGCCCTTTATGAGCGCAAAAGTATTGCAACTCAACTAGCTCTGAGAAAAAAGCTGTTAGTTTTGAAATTACAAGGTGATATCAGTTTAGTCCGACATTTTGCCATCTTCGACGATTTGATCACAGAACTACTCGCGGCTGGAGCTAAATTGGAGGAGACCGATAAGGTAGCCCACTTGTTATTAACACTACCTTCAACCTACGACGGTATAATCACTGCAATTGAGACGTTATCTGAAGATAGTTTAACTTTGGCGTTCGTGAAAACAAGATTGTTAGACCATGAGGTTAAATTGAAAAACGACAGTGCAGATACAAGCTCTAAAGTTCTTCACGTTGAGCATAAATCCCACAGTTCAAATAAGAAACGAGTCGATAAACCTAAACCGTCAAATCACTATAATACTAATCGCAGACATTTCAAGAACAAAACCTGGAAAAATACCCACATTTTAAAATGTCACCATTGTGGACGAAAAGGTCATGCAAAGAGGGATTGCTATTATTTTAAACAAATGATTCAAGAAAAATAAAACGAAACAAATAGGACACGGACAGTTCAACAAGTCGAATTGAATCAAGAGAAGCCTGACGATTTTGCTGGTTTCGCCTTTATGACGGGCGACTATCAAGATGATGTTTAAGATGGTGTTCAGGACGACAACGTGAGATTTGTTCTGGACTCGGGAGCATCGGACCACATTATTAAAAGCTACACGAAGGGGAACAATGAAGGTGACGAGCGACATGGGCGTGCAAGGATTTCTGGAAGGTGTGCTGTTCTGCCCAGATGCTCCTTACAACCTGCTGTCGGTGCGGAAGATGCAGCGTGCTGGTTACACCATAATTTTCGACCAAGAAGGATCCCAAGTATGCAAAAACGGCAAAACCGTTATGAGGGGTAAGTCTCTGAATAACTTAATTGCTGTAGATTTTGCAGTATCAATAAATATGGCAATTCCTGATCCCCGTCCATACCAAGCTTATAACACAGACTATACTCTTTGGCATCAGCGTTTGGGCCATATCAGTAAAAATAAATTCATTGAATTGAAAAGTAAAAATATGATTGAAGACGCTAATCAAATTCAGTGTGTTGAGCCAAATGATAGTCTGTGTGAAGCTTGTATAAACGGAAAACAAGCAAGATTACCGTTTAATCAGGTTAAAAATAAAGAACACATTACTCGACCATTATTTATTGTTCATTCCGATGTTTGTGGCCCAATCACTCCTTCCACGGTAGACAATAAAAATTATTTTGTCCTTTTTGTTGACCAATATACTCATTACTGTGTTGTATATTTGATTACGCACAAATCAGAGGTATTCAATGCATTTAAAGATTACGTTAATAAATGTGAGGCAAAGTTCAATTTGAAAATAGTAAATTTATACTGCGATAATGGGGGCGAATATTTATCCGGCGAGATGAAAAATTACTGTGTCGATAAAGGCATAACTTATCATCTGACGGTTCCGAGAACTCCGCAGCAAAACGGTGTATCGGAACGAATGGTACGAACTATTACTGAAAAAGCGCGATCCATGCTTAGTGGTGCCAAATTAAATAAAATATTTTGGGGTGAAGCCGTTTTAACGGCAGTTCGATTAATTAATGTAACGCCTTCAAGAGCCCTTGTTCAATCAAAAACACCGTATGAATTGTGGCATGATAAGAAACCACAATTTAAATATTTCAAGGTTTTTGGCGCCACAGTTTTCGTACATAATAAAACCAGTAAATCTAAATTTGACGAGAAATCTTGGAAGGGAATACTGGTCGGTTATGAACCAAACGGATATAAAGTTTGGGACCCTAAAAACGCTAAATTTGTCACTGTTAGGGACGTTATTTTTGACGAAATAAATTTTCTAACATCTAGGCCTGAAGTGTTGCCTGAAAATATCGAAAATTGCAATGAAAAACCTGATAATAACAACATATCAGAATCAGTGTTATCTAAGTCTCGGTGCAGTGACAAATCAAAATCAGATGCATTAAAATCTGATGATCTTGGCCCCCCTATTAAAAATCGCAGATTAAATGAAACTATTATTGAACCAATATCTGATAATACCTCTGACAATTGTGCGCAAGTAAATAAAAATCAAACTGAAAACACAGATGACGTGAGAAGGAGTAGTAGGCTTAAAAACCGGCCGCCTATTAATTACTATGAAACTGATAATGAGTGCATATTGAGTGCGCAATCAATAATAGATGATGTACCAAATAGTTATGAAGATATTAAATTACGAGCGGATAAATGCAAATGGCAAGTTGCCATAGAAGAGGAGTTAAAATCTCTTTCTGAAAATAACACGTGGTCTTTGGTGCCAAGACCACCAAATAAAAATATTGTTGATAATAAATGG
>JALPQI010023712.1:7500-12500 GCA_025490895.1 Thaumatotibia leucotreta | reverse complement strand
CCTATTTAGCAGGCTAGAGTCTCGTTCGTTACCGGAATTAACCAGACAAATCGCTCCACCAACTAAGAACGGCCATGCACCACCACCCACCGAATCAAGAAAGAGCTGTTAATCTGTCAATCCTTCCGGTGTCCGGGCCTGGTGAGATTTCCCGTGTTGAGTCAAATTAAGCCGCAGGCTCCACTCCTGGTGGTGCCCTTCCGTCAATTCCTTTAAGTTTCAGCTTTGCAACCATACTCCCCCCGGAGTCCAAAATCTTTGGTTTCCCGGAAGCTGCCCGCCGAGCCATTGTAGTAACGTCGGCGGATCGCTAGATGACATATTTACGGTTAGAACTAGGGCGGTATCTAATCGCCTTCGAACCTCTAACTTTCGTTCTTGATTGATGAAAACACCTTTGGCAAATGCTTTCGCTGATGTTCGTCTTGCGACGATCCAAGAATTTCACCTCTAACGTCGCAATACGAATGCCCCCAGTTATCCCTATTAATCATTACCTCGGAGTTCTGAAAACCAACAAAATAGAACCGAGATCATATTCTATTATTCCATGCACGAAATATTCAAGCAGCATTTTGAGCCCGCTTTGAGCACTCTAATTTGTTCAAAGTAAAATTGTCGGCCCACCTCGACACTCACTGAAGAGCATCGCGATAGGATTTTTATATTGAACCGTACTTTTACATACGATTCACCGACGATATGCTCCGCAAACGTGTCAGTATCGATTCGGATGAATCAAACCGACAGTGCGTAGCACAAATGCAACTACGAGCTTTTTAACCGCAACAATTTTAGTATACGCTATTGGAGCTGGAGTTACCGCGGCTGCTGGCACCAGACTTGCCCTCCAATTGTTCCTCGTTAAAATATTTAAAGTGTACTCATTCCGATTACGAGGCCTCGTAAGAGTCCCGTATCGTTATTTTTCGTCACTACCTCCCCGTGCCGGGAGTGGGTAATTTGCGCGCCTGCTGCCTTCCTTGGATGTGGTAGCCGTTTCTCAGGCTCCCTCTCCGGAATCGAACCCTGATTCCCCGTTACCCGTGACAACCATGGTAGTCGCAGAAACTACCATCGAAAGTTGATAAGGCAGACATTTGAAAGATGCGTCGCCGGTACTGGACCGTGCGATCTGCAAAAGTTATCCAGATTCATCAAAATGTTACGACTTCGGACGCGAGGCCCTCCGCCGATTGGTTTTGATCTAATAAAAGCACTCATCCCATCACTGGTCAGAGTTCTGATTGCATGTATTAGCTCTAGAATTACCACAGTTATCCAAGTAACTGAGTAAGATCTAAGGAACCAAAACTGATATATTGAGCCATTCGCGGTATCGCCTTAATACGGCTTGCACTGAGACATGCATGGCTTAATCTTTGAGACAAGCATATAACTACTGGCAGGATCAACCAGGGAGCTGCTGTTGTTTTGTTTTGTTCTCTTGCGAAAACTCAAAAACACTAGCGCCGCTGCGACGCTCGTGCATTTCTCAAATCTCAAATTGAGATAGAGAGAGACGCACGCGCGACACAACAAGACACGAGTCCTATACGTCGCATACCATTCGGATGTACCGAAATTGGCATGGCGTATCGTAGACTTGATGTAAATATTGCTAGCGTGCGCGCGCTCACTTTTTCGTGTGTGTGTGTTTGTATGTGTGTGCGTGTGTTTTGCACACACCACACACCCACAAAATTGCGCGCGCGCACACACTTGCAAATATTTCAGAGAGAAACGCGAACACAAACACATAGCATACTTATATTTTTTGTCTTTACAAAAATATGCGATGTTATGTGCTAGTGTTTAAACGCGCCCATATCGAACGTTCTTCCGCGAACCAGACAAAATATCTCACGACACATCCCAAAATAGGGAAGTTTAGATTCTTTTAACATATAGTCGTTTCGATATTTCGCTCGCCCGGCTATGGAGAGCTTGTTCGATTACCCTCAACCGTACAGATTTTAAGCTTACATCCATAATAAGCCTGAAATCTGTCTTCTCATTGACGGGTTATAAAAAAAAAATAGAGTAAAAAAAATTTTTTATACCTGTATGATGTGCGCTGACATCTGACAGTAGTATACATACAATCGTAATTGTATCACGCTCAAAGTAAAAAACAATTCAAACTTGCCTTAATATCGAATGCACAGTCAAATCGAGATTGAAATCTCGGTATTTGCCGTGACGACGACACATTCAGCAAGTCGATGTTTCTCTCCTTAACAGCGTGCGCAGAAGATTATACGTATTATTTTATCCCGTCTGTCACGTTTTAGACTGCCACACTAGCAGCAGTCTCACGTGTAAACTGGGAACAAAGTGCAAATAAATAACAGACTACTGATGTGATGATGGTGTGCGAGATGAAACCGAATAATTTCAAAATCGCTCCGCAATCATCAACATCAAATCAGTCTTATATGTAACCCCTACGACGCGCATGCGCAATACCGCTACAATGTTTCCACTCGTCGCCGCCGTCGCCTTTATCATCTCCGCCGTTCCGGCGGGGCTCCGTGTGGCAATCACAATGTACTTGTATGTACTCACGCACGTCTAAATTCCAAGAACCGCGCGCGCCTATCTATATATGTATAGATATACATTTATACATATATCAATTGGCGCAGTCGGTCGGATCAAACTGAACCGTTTTTACGTTTTGTGGCTGCGATGGAGAATTTGTAGGTATTTATCGTCAAATATACCTAAACTTTACTTAACTATACTAACGATTAGAAAAAAAAAAAGTGTTCTCGAGGACAAGCACACTGGTCAGGATGGCCGAATCGGAGACGGGTATTCAATTCAACGCCATCTATTGAATTATTAGTAAGATTAATTTTGTCAGTATGGCCGTCTCGGAGATGGATATTCAATTCAACGCCATCTATTGTATTACATCGTGAGACTAGTTTTGTCATAAGTAATTGAAATATACTATTTAGCGCCATCTACATTACATTAATAAGATTAGTTTTTTATTTGTTTTGAACATTGTAACATATGAGATTACGCAAACAAACAAACAAATCTCAAATATATTGACGTCGGGAAGTCGGGAGAGGAGCCATATAGGTGTATATATATAGTACTGTATGGTATTATAGTTACCATGTTTGTAGATAGATGGCCCTGGCCCATCAAGGAAACCGGCGCGTAAATAACATACCGAAAAAAAGTTGATATACCCATATACTATATATATATATATATATATATTCTCCTATATACCTGCGGCCTGCCTGCATATTGTACTCGCGCGTTCTATAGTAGTAGTATTTCTTAACGTAAGTAGGTAGAGAGGTATGTATTATTAGAAATACTAGAAATCTGCAATTTGGTACATTAATAATGCCGACAAAGTGACTGATCCAAAAAATAAAATAAATAAATAAATAAATATCTCGGGACATGTTACACAAATCGACCTAGTCCCACGGTAAGCTCAATTAAGGCTTGTGATGTGGGTACCAGACGACGATATATATAATACATAGATACTTATATACATAGACAGCCAAGGACCAAGGAACAAACATTTGTGATAAATAAATAAACAAAGAATGCCCTCGCCGGGATTCGAACCCGGAACCTCCAGCTTCGTAGGCAGGGTCACTACCAACTAGGCTACGGAGGCTGACAAAAATGTGAGAACAATCACGAATAGTGGCCTTATAGAATAGGGTACTTTAAAATAAAACTAACAACGAACATACATAATCGGGCCCAGCTGTTTTCGAATGACTATATATACGGAACCCTATACTGAGCATGTCCCGACATGCCCTTGGCCGGTTTTCTACTTATTTAAAAAATATGCATTTCATAGTAATATATTATAAGGTGTGTATATAATCAATCATAGCTATGACATAATAGTAACAGCTAGTATTCGGAGTTTCATTTAGTGTTAGTTCGACTTCGGACCTCGAATGGGGGGACGGGATAGCGATAGGTGCAACCTGGTCTCTCGACCAATGGCGTGTTTTCATATTTCGTCCTGTCGGCCGACCAAAATTTCGGCAGTGGGGATTAAATATAATATTATCTACCTATTTATCTATCTACACCACCCACTGAAAACCTTGAACGGGGTGGATTAGTAGGTTATACTTTTACTATGGATCTGAACCCAGAAATCTGCAAAAAAAATTTGCCTCCTCCATATAAAATGTCGTTTGTCGTTATCGCCATCGGTCACAAGGTATGAAAAAGATATTGTTTTTTTTTTACATTTCTTGATTGGCCCCATAGTAAAAGTTGTTCAGTATAGCCTACAAAATCACCCCGTTCAAGGTTTTCAGTAGATGGTGTATATATTCGCCCATATATAATACCCATATGGAACGTTGTGAAAATTTTATTTATAGTTGGTATATATGGGGTATAGTACCTATTGCACACCTTTTAATGCCTAGTAAAATACGTGTACATGATGTAGGTAGGTTTCTTTTGTTTTTATATTATTATTTTTTTACGCAATTTTTAATTGCACTAAAATTGTTCATAATAGCGAGACGCGGTCAGCTAGACATCATGTTAGTATAATGAAAACATTCAGGGTGTCCCTTACCCTTTTATATATATATATATATATATATATATATATACACCTCAAAACTATGCGGATAGTGGGGGTATGAAGCGCCGACATCTACCGAGCGCGGTCATCGAATCGCGTTCGAGTGCGTGAGAGTAGGTAATAAACTACTTAATTTATATAACCACATATTACAGGGTTCAGAAGCCGCAGGGATATAGGTATCCTAAATTCCTACTAATTCTATATGTAATATACATGGTGGGTATGAATATGGCAAAAAACTAATAAAAAACTACAGTCAATATTTTCGGATAGAACTAAATAAATGATGTCCCCCTAACTAACTTTTGATCCGTGGGTCTAAACAATATATATAATTATATAAAAAAAAAACACGAATAGTGGCCCAGCCGTTTTCGAAAAACTACGTAATTCT
>JALPQI010023711.1:0-16201 GCA_025490895.1 Thaumatotibia leucotreta | reverse complement strand
AAATGATGTTTTGACTAAAATATTGACTCGACTCCGGTATCTCACTACAGGTAAACATAACAGTTTTACAGCCAAAGTATTTCAGGTTAGAAAGTTTACTTAATAAGACAATTTCGGGCTTTATTTTATAGAGACATTCTGCAGACACTAAGGTATATTTCCATAAAGAGCTATGCTATGTATCCACACACGTCCGCGTTTTATAGCCACCAATCACACAAATACGCAACATTGGCTATATGTTACAATAGTCTTATGGAAAGGCTAACGTTAAACTGGAACAAATTCATGGAAAGGAAAGGATACAGTATCCTTCTTATTTACGTAAAGTGACTAAGCTATAGGATGGGGTGAGTCACCTAACTTGATAGAGCTTAGAGTTCAATAACTGTACCGTATTTGTGTACACCGTTCAATAGCACGTCACTTGGTGACAATGGTGACCCAGTTATGTTTAGATGCGTTTCTATTATTCAATTTTTTGTATCCTTGAATAGAATTTAGGTACAACGTTTTTTGTCCTGAGAATTGTGCTGGTATGGTATTAGGATTATAGCTATTCGGGTTTGACTATACGTCCTATACGACACTAATAGTCCGGGAGCTAAACTTTAACTTGTTCGAGAAAATTACATTAAATCCTACAGTATATTTATTTCAGGAATATGATAAAACATCGTTTTGTGAATATATGAATCTAATTATCCCTGATAAATGTGTGGAGGTTTTTTCATAAAATCGATATTAAGATTTAATTTTTTAATAAAAATAAACAATAAATCCTACAGTAGGGATTTATTATCCGAGGGGCCTAACTGAATATTTAAGACAATATTTTAAAAAGTCACCACTGAATAATCGTAGATATAGTCAGAAAAAATAAAATTATTTTTAAAATTCATAACAATCAAACAGAAATTAAACAAATGGTGATTTTTTTACTATAATGACCCGACAATTATTATACTCATCCAAAGAAAAAATTACGTCAGTGACTCAATGCTAACTATTTTTTTTACACTTTTAACTGATTTACGTGCAGGCGCATTAATTCTACATTTTATTTTTTTAATGTACCTCTTGTCAATAATTAGTTGTGGCACAATACCAAAAAAATCCCCTATGTATACTCTAAGCATTTCCTACAATTTTCGAAATGGTTATTGTTAAAATAAATCGGAGCGGCGCTGACGTCATAAATGCGCGGCAGCGGATAAACGTAGGTGGGGTACTATGTAGACAGGACGGTGCGTCAAATTACAGAAGGAATTTCGTAGGAAGGAAGTAGAAACGTCTTAAATAAAAATTAGTAGTAAAATAAATAGGTATTAAGCAGTTTTTGAACTGACGATTAAAAATATAGGCACCTATACAACTTGTAACCTATTAGGGGCCTGTATTTAATTCCCGACGCAAAATGAGGTGTTACAATTATTCAAAAATGTATACAGGGTGTGGCCTGTAATAAGAGCAATAAATGAAAACATAGACCCTTTAACTAATCAGTAATGACTCCAAATGGTTTTAATTAATTAAAAACAAAAATAAATTTTCTATAATTATTTTTCTAACAAAGTTAATCGACCCAGCAATGTAATGCAGACATTATGTGTCCAGTCGAACATTTGACATTGACATTTAGGTACTATCGGTTTCGCGTATTATTGAATCTAAATGAATCAGTATTGCTTATTAAACATACCTATCTACTTATTGATTACTTTGTCACTTTTTCAACATTACGTAACAGATCACAATCTCAATTATCAGGTGTGAACTGACGAAATAACTAAATTAGTGAAACGCCATAAAGTGACTTCAAAACAATTTATTAGGTAAACGGTTACAACAAAAATAGTGCACTAATCACATATCTCACCGGGTGAACTCTTAACCACTCAACTTGCACTTATATTAATTGAATTTGTAGACATAGGCACGACTACGATGATGTCGACGATACGATCTGCTTCTTTATTTGACTCCACTCTGACACGACATAACACGTACTGAGAACAGGATCTTGTCGAAACTAAGTAAGAATTTTACTGTTAATCTGGTTGGAAGTGAAAACCCACAGGTCACAGTCAGAACTGCATTTGGTATACGTTGCTTTGAGATGACAACAATAGTGCTTGGTTCTATTATCAACTCAGATAATATTCGTTGACAAGTCGTTTACACAATGATTGGCTTACTTTTCTTATTAATTATGTGCTTCGTGTGCATCGCAATTCGCAATTTTATAATTTATTTTATTATTTTTGGTAATGTTTTGATATAATAACTTGACGTAAATTGTCATTATGTTGTAATAGTAGAGAAAGTGACTTCACATAAAAAAGTTCGCATTTACAACTGCATGGTCTATGGCTTCGAATGCAAAGATACCACTACTAAATTGTGCACAAAAGAGTAAAACAAAAACGGTCTTCGTGAGATGACTCCTGTCAGAATTGTGTCCCTTTCTATTGAAATGACCATGGCCAAACAAAACACGGGACAAATGGCTTATAAAACGATTGTGTAAGTATCCGGGGGCTTAGCATATCTTGTGTGTGACTGAAACACTCGGCTTTCTCGTGGCTACCCGTCCCTATTGGACTATATTGATTAAAAAGAGACGAAAAAAGAAAAGGACAGGCCGAGTGATGTTGTCATTGTCAAACAGAAGGTACAGTCGCAAACCGGGATTGTTGAGTCACTTGTTACAGTTCGTAAATTAGTCGGTACACAGTACTGATCGGGATCGATTCGTTATTAACGACTTTTGCCGAAATCTGTTCACCAATGACGTAGACGTTACTATGGTTAAATAATAACAAAACTCAGTTAGCCAATGGCCGAGTCCGCGAATTCCGCGGATGCTGATGTTGCTGTGGTTACATTACAACAAAGCCTGATTCGTTATCAACGCCTTTTGCCGAACTATGTTCAACAACGATGCTGACGTTGCTATGGTTACATTATAACAAAACTCGGGTGGCCAATGACCGATCCCGCGAGTTACACGGATGCTGACGTCGCTATGGCTACTTCATAACAAAGCTTGATTAATCAATGACCGATCACGGTTTTACCGGAAACTGATGTTTTTATGGTTACCTTATAACTGTCCTGTCTTAGGTAAAGCAAAGGGACTGCCATAAATATGCCATGTGCGGCTTAGCAAATCTTGTGTTAGACAGCAACTGGCAGATACCCACCTCTTTTCGATTGTAATGATTAAAAAGTTTTCTACCATTTCTTCTAGTCTAAAATATTGTTTTAGGTATCCGACAAGACGTTAGACAAGGACACCCTAGCAGCAGTAAACTTCTCGCCAGGACCGTTCCTAGCTTATAAAGAAATATCTACTCTAGGACCTAGTGTTGAAATAAGTCTCGTTTTTGCTAAATTATGTTTTTTGGTGCACAATCTAGTAGGTATAACATATTTGTTGGAATTCAAATAAAAATCAAAACCTCTACAGTGGGTCTATATCGGGTGGCATAATGTTTTTATTTCGAAAAATTTGTCGCATAACAACTTTACGCCGAAAAATGTATGGCATAAACATTGTTGCGCATATTTTTGTTATGACGAAATTGTTAATCCTAACTTGGTTGTTCCTAAATATTGTTTGTCCTAATGATCTTTGTGTGTAATGTATATGTATCGAAAAAATATTGTTCATAATGGTGATGTTCTTACTATTTAATGTACTAAAAGTGATTACCTACCTTTAACTAATTAAAAAAAAAATTGATTCCTTATAGTTAATTATTACTGAATAATTAGCCCTGTTGTCCAAAGAATTTAAGTAAGCAATTTTGACCTGGGAACCGGTCGACGAAGCCCCGCTTCTATTTCCGCTCTAAGGGATAAAAGGTACCTAACGAACCTATCCAGGTTAAGGTAGGGGAAGGTTCAGATTATTTCTTTTTTAATGCGAGGGGCTTCGCCCTCCGTCCCCCCTTTTTTTGGTTTTGTAAGTATGCGGATGTGTAAACAATTGATTAAAAATACTTAAGTATTTAAAGACTACGCCATTCACTCCGCCCTAGCTACGAAATCTAACCAATCCACGTCGGTTTTACCCAAGTTTATTACTTGAATATTTTTTTTCATCACACTTGCTGCCTAAGCGCGCCATTGTTTGCGCGCGCAGCGGGAGTAATAGAAAAGTGAAATTCCCTAGGGAGTAATAGAAATATCAGTACGTCATTAAATAATATTATTTCTTAAAACTTAATTTTTTGTCGGCAAGTGTGATGAAAAACATTGTATGCATCACGGTCGGTAAGCAGAATACTAACTCGAGTCATAAAAACCCTCCGCCTGACGGCGTCGGGCTTCTAACACTCTCGTTAGTAATTCCGTACTTACCTCCCTTGATGCACAATGTACTATTAACCATTCACCCTGTTGTTCAAATGTTTTGCATGTTGTTATTAAAATGCCTTTTTGAGTGAAAATTGACAGTTCGAGTAGTAGGGAAAGCAATATTTATTACAATGAACATTAGGATTATTATGCTTTAGGTCATTTGACGTTCGAGTAATGAATATTAGAATAAATATGGTGTAGGTATTTTAAACGTGTAGGCGCAAAATTAAGTAGGCTAAACAAGTAGTATGCCATGTAACATTATGCCAAACATTCTCGGCCAAAAAAATTTAGGACAATCGACGTTATGCGACACGACAAGCACCCCTCTACAGTACAAAACAGTCGTTGGTGGGTCTAGCACATCTTGTGTTTGATAGTCACTCACGGCCTTCTCGCGGCTTTTTTAATCAATACAATCAAAACGAGACGAGTATCCGCCACAATTTCGCGAGCGGCAATCAAACCCAAGATGTGCTAGGTTCGCTGTCTTTTTCGAGGTGTCATTGTAAACTTCCGATGATAAAGTAAAACCTCTTTGTTGCTAGGGCATCTTTTTGGAGAATTTTGAAACAAACTTGTCAAAATAAACGTGTTCTCACGCGATTAGTTGTTCTTTATACCTGGGCTTAAGAACTAGTTTCGATTGAGTAGATTATGAAACTTCGCCTCGGTACCAAGAAACCACCTTGTACCAAGACATCTAACGATCGTTAACGACAATTCAACGATGGTTAAATATGTACATTGATTATGTATTGCAACTTTGAAGTGCTATATCTCAGAGTTGGTTAACTTTGAAGCATTATGATAAGGTCTAGGTAATTGCGTATAGTCCAAAGATTCATCGCTTAAATTTAAAGCTCCTATTATTGGCCACACCCTGTATATATAATTATACCTCTCTCTTTCACGCACAGCGCACGGCATCGCCGCACACGTATCGTAGGCACATGCGCGGGAAGGCGGGATTTAAAAAATATTCGTTTTAAGATTATAGCTGTTAATGTCGATTGCTCGTAAAGCACTTAATATATTTCAAATATTTTATTTTTATTTTGCGTGTTAATAAACATATTATCTAAGAAATAGATCATCGTGGCTGTACGTTTTCATTGAAACGTCTTATAAGCAAAATAAAATAATAACAGTGAAAAAAAAATAGATGCAACTGTGTCACCGCGGAGAAAAGTTACTAAGACGTTTATATCTTTATTTTGGTCCAATGACCAAATTTTCGAATTGCGCAAGATTTTGTAAGTTATATTTTTTATCAAATAAGGAAAAAAAAATTAAGGTATAGTTTTTTTTGTATAAGCTTTACGAAAAAACTGGGGATTTTTTTTTCCTTAATTATAAATCATCTGAAACAATAGAATGAATGCATAATCTCGAGGGTAGAAATTATTGAACGTGCTGTTCCAATTATTGACCTTCAAGTCCTCGACTGGATGAAAAGCTCTCGCGCGGCACTGGGGATTATTGCATGGTGTGAATCTGTATACTCTAAATATTCATTAGAAAAAGCTTCCGAAACTGTAGGATTTAATGTGACCAAAAACTTTTCTTCCCCCGACTACTAAAAATTGTTTGTGACCGAGTCGAATCGGGTGACAGATAGACCTCTGGACGTGTAATATTGAAAATCATTGTGGCCTATGAATAACTTGAATAAGGGAGAAAGAAAGTAATTACGGCCCTAGCACATCTTGTGTTTGACAGGAACTCCCGGCCTTTCGCGGCTATATGGTATATTATTATTACCCGTTTCCTTTTGATAGAATTGATTCTAGAGAATGTTATCAGAGAGAATGCCGTTGTTGCTGTGAAACAGAATATGAGTTAAGGCCTCTGGTTTAAAATACGCGTTTTACATTACTTGACACATTGACGACTAGTTATTATAGGAAGGATGACAACAACAATAGCCCATTGTATTTAATTGGCATTTGACTGTCAATGCCAGATGAGAAGAGGATACAAAGTTTTTTTACAGAAACGAGTAACTTGTACTCTAATGTTATTAAAAAAATGGAATGTATGAAAACGCGAGAGTAGTGACTGTTTAAAATAAAGATTTGTTTATCGATCTAATAAATCCAATTGTAAGCCAGAGATAGGCACTGAGACTGAGCACTAAATTATGAATATTTATATGGAAGCAGTGTTTGTTTTTCAGTCAATAGAAGCAGAAAAAAGTTTACTGAAAACTTTCGGTGTGATATTGAAAGTATTCAGCATAAAAAATAATTACCTATTCTACCATTTACAGAGATAATTTCCAAAATGACCTTTTTACAACATTCAATTAACAAATTAGTTAAATTATTCATGTTTACAAAATCATGTATTGGTAAACAAACACATGTCAAGACTGTCAAGTCAGTGACAAACTTTTGCGTATGGAAACCTATGACAGATCGTATATTTGCATATTTGAATTTATTTTGACTATTATTTAACTCTACTATACTACTACTATACTAACTATTATTTTAGGTAATTATGTATAGGTATGATACTTTTGGAGTCGTCCGTTTAAATAAGTTGCAGACAATTTTTAATAAAGAACTCATGATGAAGGAATGATAAAATTGCGTTCCAATAGATTAATATTATCAATAGATAATCAGCACGAATCAACACAAATTCTTTATTATCCGTGTAGACAAACCTACAAGATACATGACTAAACCTACATTTTCATTAAATGTATAGAAAAAGGTTACAAAGAGTCCGGCAAAGATGTCCGCTTTTTTATGGTCCGAGATTTGAGGCGTTCCGTCTGTCCGGCATTTGTTCGACTTTAACACTTAAAGTTAGGCGGGGAATAGGTTAAAGTTTAACCTATTCCCCGCCGCGTCATAAAGGTAAAAGCGTGCCACGATCGCCAAACAACAAATTGCACGTAGGCCTAACCTAACCTACTCGTATATGCCTTGTCAAAGAAAGGTGTGTATATTTACTTTGAAGACGCGGGGAATGAAATGTTTCGACTTCATATCAACTATCAACTCAATGACGGTGAAATGTTGTATTTTACGTCGTTTAAGAGTATTCTTACCTTGTTAACCTGTTTCAATGCACAAAATCAAAACACAGCTCAATAAGGACATTAAACTAATATTCGCTTC
This sequence comes from Thaumatotibia leucotreta, assembly GCA_025490895.1. Lineage (NCBI taxonomy): Eukaryota > Metazoa > Arthropoda > Insecta > Lepidoptera > Tortricidae > Thaumatotibia > Thaumatotibia leucotreta. The sequence continues at coordinate 8,699 of JALPQI010023711.1, read as the reverse complement.
AAAACATACAAGATAAATAAGGAACCAATCCAGCAAATCTTAGTCACTGCAGTTCCTTAGTACTAACGAAGACAAATGGGACTTTAATATAATTACCATTAAGTTCAATTTTATCCAGACTGAAGGTCCGGAGGGTCCGTCAAATCAGGGTTATCCGGTTGCAGTGACTCACATTTTCCTTTGAGATAAAACAAACAATTAACTACAGGGTGTCGCATTCAGAGGGCTTATCCCGAACGTTAAAACTTGTAAGTTCCGAGCATGTCTCTGGCCTGCTACCGCGAGCACCGAAATTCGCAAATTTCGGGGATTTTTCTCTATCACTCTAATGACGCCATTGTTGGAATGACAGAGTCAAATTCTGAAAACGAACTTCGGTGCTTGCGATAGCAGGCCTGACGCAGAAAGACAATCGGAATGATAGAGACAGGTGCCATATGCCTACTCGTACAATGCAGATCTAACGAAGACCAATGATAGAGGATAGTGCACTTTCACACACCGCTAAGCTACGCACGTAGCTCTACGATGTTAGGGTTAGTCTATTGACAGCGTCTATTATAAGAGGCGAAACTATTATGTAGTGACACTGAGAGAAATTGAACTTTACGGCGTCTCGCACAAGTTCCTACTGCATTGGCGTAGCTGTAGGCCAGTGCCGTCTTTGGCATCGTAGTCACGATTTTCCGTTATAATCTATGGCCAAGTGTAGCGGTCAAAAGGTTAACATGGGCTTTAAGCGGAAATGCTTCGGCCTCTGCCTGACAACGTGTCGCCATTACTGATGTCGGTTAAGACTAAAGATACCAGTTTTATTTAACCTTCGTGTATGTTGAGCGAAGATGAAAGATTCGCGGAAAAATAGATTTTGAGTTTTATCAGTCAACTCTAATGTTGTGGTTGGGTATTCTAATACGTCTGATAAACGCATGTGCAATATAGATAACATATTTACTAGTACACGTGTACTGATGAAATTGATAACTAAATATGTAGGTACTTTGGCACTTTACGAGAACGATATCTTTTGAATGATATTTATGCTATCGTCCATGTGCCAATTTCTTCATGTTGATTTTTTTGTTTGATCCGGTTGAATGTGTCATCCTGTATAAAATGTTTGTTTTTAATTTTTTACGCTTTGTATAGTATTCTGGCCATTTTTTCGCAACAGCAAAACGTGCCTATTTTGTCTGTGTATTATTATTAATGACATTAGAAATGACTCAATTTGTATTGCTGTGTAGGTATAATCCACAAATTACCTAATATTTTTACACAAATTCATTAATCTTCTCCTTTTTGTGAGGACACAATTTATTTTTAATTCTGGATCAGTTATCTCTCCAAACATATTGACATAAAGAAAAACAGTTTTTGAAGACCCTTATTCTTTTTAAACTACATTTATTTAAGGATACCCAACACTTTACAAGGAAAAAAAATCATTCTCACTTTCCGTTTACGTTTTATTTTTTTATTTTATTCTACCACTTTGAGTGAAATGTATTACCCCCAGGGTCACGACCTTCCGACCCGCCAGCCTTGCCTGGCGCCGGTCTAGATATTTAAGTAAGCCCTACCGTATATCAGACTATCTAATGTTGGGATGTTGAATTGGGTCAGTAATATATGTATACATAACATTACATGATTTTAGTTAGGTATGAATGTTCCTTGTCTACCGGGTGTCTCAAGATTATGGGACATGTACCTTAAATATCGTAGATAGGATATGTTGTTGAAAGAAGTCTTTATTTTATTTTGAAAATTAAATAATACTGCATTGAAGAAATTTCCGAGAAAACCTAGCTTTTTCTAGAAATCAAACCTACTTTGATACGAAAAATTATTTTTCGTAATTTTATGATGTCATTCGAAAGAATGGATAAAAAATAACAATTTTTCTTAAGAAACATAGTATCTAAAACTAAAAGAATAACCAAAAATGTTTGGTTCAAAATTCGAAAAAAAAAAACGTAGTTGGTTCGATTTCTGGGTGTATTTTTTTTAAAACTTTGAATGCAGTTTTATTTGCCTTTAAAAATATTTAAGGTACTTTCCCTTCATGTCCCATAGTCATGGGGCGCCCTATATACAATTTCCTATATTTTCGAAAGTGAAGATTGAGCTTTTCTGATTTCATGACAATATTGAAACAAAGGAACAAGAAAAATTAACCTTTTCCTAAGATTACACAATATCGAGTTTGTGCCAAAATCGCCGTTACTCAAATTCAAGCCTCCTTTTCAGAACAGGTTTTTTTTTATTTATTTTATTTATTAAAAAAACTACAAAGCAATACAAAAGTACCAAATATCAGAACATTTATTCGATGCCAATTGGTTTTGAGTAACAAACCGAAACTAGCGGATTTCTTACGGCTACTAAATCAAGAGTTATGACATCACCTATGTTTACCCAATGTATTTAAAGCTCGGTTCCAGTCGGTCAACATGTTTGCAACGAGATTCATCAAAACAACGCGGGAAGAGTAATTATAAATCACTTGTACTCAGCCCTACCACGAATATCGAAAATCTCGAGCATCTGTCCCTCTTACGCTAATGACACCTTCGTTGGAGTAACGGAGACAGATGCTCGCGTAATCAAATCGATTTCGAATACGCCAATACTTTTGTAATCCATCTTTCTCAATGCATGTCGCCTTGATTCAACAAAGGAAACCCAAAATACTTTATATTCCGGTCATACACGTCTCAATGACGTATAACCTTGGTGGGAATGCGAATGCAATTGTATCCGCACCATCAGTTCATTGCGGGTGTAAACTTTGGTGTCTTAACCCGTTAAACATAACCCATAATACTTAGTTCAAAATGAGTTTAAAAAACCGACCAAGAGCATGTCGGGCCATGCTCAGTACAGGGTTCCATTAATCCAAAAACGGCTAAGCCGATTATGTTCGGAATAGTTTTATTTTAAATTATTCATGTTTTTTTTTGGACACACGGATCAAAAGTTAGAGGGCCCACCTATTTTAAATTCTGTAGCGCCTTACTCCGAAAGTGTTGACGTTAGAAAAATAACTTTTTTTTGAAACCATTATTCTTTTTAAAAGAGTAAAGTACATTAAAACCATTAAATTAATTAAAAAAAACCTAAATAATATAAAATCTAAAGTTAACATGACATACTTATAAAAATAAAACACTTTTGAATACATATATAATTTTTAAAAGACCTATTTAACGATATCACACTATAGGATTACAGCAAAATAAAAAAAATCATCCCCACCTTATCACTAGGGGAGATTTTGAATTGTTTCTATACGTATTTTATTCTCCCACGTTCTCGGCGTGATTAATATGTACAGTCGAGGAATTTAATTTCCTACCCATTTCGTACCTTGTCACAGTGACTAATCAATACGAAAGCTGCTAGGACTGTCTTATTATAGCTACTATGACAAAGTACGAAATGGGTAGGAAATCAAATTCCTCGACCGTACATAGGTACCCTACCTGTACCAATTTAAATATTGCAGATTTATAGTTCTCTTTTCAACATATAACTTTGTCAAAGTGACAGATACGGACAAAACACCATTTGTGAATAAGGAAGATCAGTATCCCTGAAATACAGTTATTCGAAGTCAGATAAATCGCCGCTGCCAAGGTACTTACCATTTGTCACCACCCCAACTCCTCCTGCAGGTGTCGTAAGAGTCGACTAAGGGATTGAAGTGTCACTGACCATTATTTGATAAAAGATAATGGGCAGCAGCGTCATCATAGTGGACAGTGGACACATTACTGCGATCGCCAATCCACTTGCCCAGCGTGGCGATTATGGGCATTTACCTCCTAATGCGTCTATACGCATTGTTAATAGGAGAGGTCTACGTCCAACAGTGGACTATCATAGGCTGATGATGATGATGATGATGATGATGATGATGATGATGAAGGTCATCATCATCATGTCAGCCGAAAGACGTCCACTGCTGAACATAGGCCTCCCCCAAAGATTGCCACAATGACCGGTCCTGTGCCACCCACATCTAGCGGACTCCTGCGACCTTCACCAGGTCATCAGTCCACCTTGTGGGGGGCCTACCCACGCTGCGCCTTCCGGTACGTGGCCGCCACTCGAGAGCCTTCCCGCCCCAACGGCCATCGGTTCTATATGGATAAAGGTGCTCACAAATATTTGGGCAGGCTTCTATTGTTATGGCGATAGAGTGTATTGTTCAGATATTTTTAGTTACCAATGGAAGTATAACCGGGATGCGCAGAAAGTAAACGCAGACGTTTACTCCCGCGAACAACGTGTGGCAGCGGTGTTTATAAGCATATAGGATAGGCATTTCCGTGTTTATTTTCTAGAAATCTCTAGGTAAACGTGCTTGCGGCTATTAGTCTGCTACAAACATTACACGTTGCGTCACAACCTGCGACTATCTACAGCTAGTATTATAGTTGCCGATTTTTAAGAATTAACTTTTGACAGTTTAGAAATGATCCTTATATACAGGGTGGAAAAAGATTTTGGGTCAGTGAGGGCAGCTACCAGATTCCGTATAGCTACGCGAAAATGGTCTTAGATGACCTTCCCGCGATTTTCAATTAAAGAAGATTAGCGTTTTCAGATTTTGGAAAAAGTATACAGGGTGCGAGGAAATGGTAATTATTGCCAAATTTTTTTTTGATGCCAATCGATCCTGTTTCTGTTCAGGATCAAAAGCTTGTATGGGACCAAAAAATTTTTTTCGGCTAGAAAAGCCGCAAATCGGGATTTAAAATTCCCATACAAATTGTATGAAAATTAAAAAAAAAAATCACGCTTAATTTTTTATGCCAATCGATTCCATTCCTATCCAGCAACAATAGTTTCCTAGGGGTCAACTTACGGCAACGTAACTAAAAAAACAAAAATATAAAAAAAACTGTTTTCATACATTGACTATGGGAAAAAAGTGAAAATTAATTACATTATCCGTGACGCTAATTAATGTTGCTAATGATTTCATACAGTATTATTATCATTTAGCATAGGACGACTAATTATTATCGTGACAGATAAAGTAATTAAGGTTTCACTTTTTTCCATAGTAAATGTATGAAAACGGTTTTCTCGAAATTTTGGCTTTTTTGTACATTGCCATAAGTTGACCCGTAGGAAACTATTGGTACTGGATAGGAATGGAATCGATACGCATAAAAAAATAAGCGTGAAAAATTATTTTGTAATTTTCATACACTTTGTATGGGAATTTAAAATTTCGATTTGTGGCTATTCTAGCCGAAAAAATTTTTTTGGTCCCTTTTTTTTCCTCGCACCCTGTATACTTTTTCCAAAATCTGAAAACGCTAATCTTCTTTAATTGAAAATCGCGGGAAGGTCTTCTAAGACCATTTTCGCGTGGCTACAAGGGATCTGGTAGCTGCCCTCACTGACCCAAAATCTTTTTCCACCCTGTATATGACCTTAAGACTAACAAAAATGGTGAGTCTTACCCTCTTAATAAGGATTAATATATAAGCTGTCAAAAGTTCATTCTTAGAAATCGACAAATATATATCATGGGCATACAGTGTGTTTAATTAGCAACTGAAAACCTCTGACTCCCCATCATAGGCCTACCATTTTTCAGTTGAAAGTAGAAAAAAGGTAAACCTGCAAACTTGAATTATTTCATAATCACGCACTTTCAGAACACAACCTTGGTTTTATCACCAACTTAAAACTTTAAACCAAATTACTAGGCTTAGGACTTTTCATAGCATATCGTGGTTCTAAAATCCTTGGAGCCGCTATGTGTAAAATTTCCGAAGTCAAAGTCAAAGTATATTGTAATATTAAATATAATGATTTATACCTACTGTCACATCATTACTGAATTAATTTTAATCGAACGTAATTAATTTTAAAAAACAAACTTGATTTCATAAAAAATGCCTACGAAATTAGTTATATTAGAAACCATAAAAAAACTAGACAATTAGTATTAAAAAAAAAACTAGCAAAAGTCTTAAAACGGAAAAAGCGATGAAAATGGCGAAAGTATCATGTTGTTTTTCTCGAAAGTTTCGAATATTTCGTATAAATTATGTACATGTAACTTCCGAACAAGAAACAAAACTGACGTTACCTTTGAAGTAAATAGACTTCACTTCACGTTGACATCACATAGAGCATAGATTAATGATTCCAATTTATAAGTATTTTATAATAATTTATAATTTAAACTCTTTAGTCAACTGATATTGAGATTTAGTCTGAGCAAAATGAAAAGTCACGTGTTTGTACGAGAGCCAATACATTCGGAGTATCATAATTCAATAAAATAATGCAAAAAAAAATATTTTAACCGTAAAACACTGAAAGATACGAAAGGTTCAAATTGGTTTGATTTGTTAAGTAAAGCGATGAGTTAATATTATAGCTTTTGTATCGACCGATGAAGTTTCATCTGCTGCAATTATCGTTATATATGCTTAAGGTTATTTTTGTATCACCATTAAAAAATGCACTGTTAACTTATATACATATTTCATTATACTGTTTATACTACGTGTAACCGGTAACGGGTACACCCGGGTAAGACCGGACTATTTTTTGGTGAGTTGAAAGGATGTCACAAAAAAAATCATAAACTTATTCTCACTAACTTTTACCTGCAGATGTGATATACGTGATAAAAAAAATCAACCTTTCAATATAAATTTACTTGATGCCGCTCAGCCGAATAACTTAGGAGTCAACGTAAAGTCAAACTTGCACAATTTTTTTTCCAAGATACCCAATCGAAAAACCTTCTTGGCTTAAGATCGGACTAATATCAAATTTCAACTCTAAAGTAAGGAGAAGAAGGTGCATAACTTCCTGTTCAAGATGGAATCTGCAAAAAATCTCGAAAATAATCACTGAGCTGAGCGGTTGCTGCATACTAGCGAGAGGGACGGGGTGAAATGGCGTCATGCATAATATAGCCCATGAGGAAAAAATACTACTATTTTAGTAGTTATTGCGGTCATCCGATCTTAGCCGGGTGTACCTTAAGTCGTATAAGTAGACAAACGTCAGTTTTGTTTTTTGTTCGGAAGTTACATGTAATTTATACGAAAGATTCGAAACTTTCGAGAAAAACAACACGATACTTTCGCCATTTTCATAGCTATTTCCGATCTAAGACTTTATCTAGTTCGTCTTGAACCTAATTGTCTAGTTTTTTTTATGGTTTCTGATGTAACTAATTTCGTATGCACTTTTTATGAAATCAAATTCGATTTTTAAAATTAATTACGTTCGATTAAAATTAACTCAGTAACGATGTGACAGTGGGTATAAATCATTATATTTAACATTACAATATACTTTGACTTTGACTTCGAAAATTTTACACATAGCCGCTCCAAGGATTTTAGAACCACGATATGCTATGAAAAGTCCTAAGCCTACAAATTACATACACTTTTTGTTAAAATTATTGCTATTTATTAGTATTAACGTAAAGGTGCGTTCAAACTAAAAGATCATTCGCTGTTCTAAGTTCTAACCTCCCACTCTACGAAATTCGATCGGTACACAAAACGTAATTGGTTGATTTTGTAGAACGGGCGCTAGAACAGCGAATGCTCTTTTAGTTTAAACGCACCTTAAGAATAAACTTTTGACAGTTTAGAATGAGCCTTATATAAATAACGTGAAGACTATCGGAAAAATGGTGAGTCTAACCCTCATATTAATAAGGATTAATATACAAGCTGTCAAAAGTTAATTCTTAGAAATCGGCAACTATAAATCATGTGCATACAGCGTGTTTAATTAGACACTGAAAACCTCTGACGCCCCATCATAGGCCTACCATTTTTCAGTTGAAAGTAGAAAAAAACAAACCTGCAAACGTGAATGATTTCATAATCAGTATAATCACGCACTTTCAGAACACAACCTTGGTTTTATCACCAACTTAAAACCTTAATGCTGAAGTTCACATACATTTTTTTTTTTTTGCATTATTGATATTTATTAGTTTTAACGTAAAAATATTTCTGTGAACGTGTTTCACGATATGTGTCAAAGACGTCAAATACAACGGAAAGTCAGCCATATTTGTTTACCTTTTTTTTTACTTTCAACTGAAAAATTGTATACATAGTGAAATTTTAATGGTTGATGTTGTATAAAAGGCGAGAGATTTTTTTTTATTTTCCACATTTATTTTTTATTTTATGGAGCGTATTGTAAAATTGTATTTGTATATATATCTTTGGCTCAACGCCAATGTAATCGGCGGAACACTTCAATGCACATCCATGACGGTGATGACTCATTAGAATAATCACTGTCAAGTTCGGTTGAACCTTCAGACTTGGAGATATCTCGACAATATTTCCGTAAATTAAAGCTAGTCTATTTGTAAAGCTTTTAGATCCGCAAGATATCCACGCCACGGTAAGGAAATCCCAGGATATTCGTATTTTTTGGTGATCAATTGATACAGATATTATCTGTCCTAAGGTATAAAATTACATGCCAATGTTATGTCACATTTAGGGTTGACAGTGACACCCATTCGAGTTGCCCTAGATCCTAGGGGCTTTATTTGTTAAAAATTAAAGTTATCTCATCGCGATCAACTGACGATGTCCGGGCTGCGAGTTTCAAAAATTTGGGATTATCACGCGTCTTGTCCTGGTTGCCAAATTATAAAGATGACAACCCTAGTC
>JALPQI010023710.1:0-24237 GCA_025490895.1 Thaumatotibia leucotreta | reverse complement strand
GGTTCACTCTGTTGTGGTATAATTCTTTTATGAATAACATAAACTATGTAGTCATAATGGGCTTTGTGCAGAAACTGTTGTGACATACTCAACTTTAGCATATTTCTTTGTGGCAGATTTCGAGTTGTTCGAATATTATTCGAGCATAATTTTGATGCTCCTATTTATGATGAGGCATAATCTGGATGTGCATAAAAAGTATCGGCATAGTTTGTTTTAGCATAACAGAGAAGGAATAATTACAACCTCTCAATATAATCGAGGTAGTAGTAATATTCTATACGTTACTTACTGTGTTACTGAGCTGAGTACTTTCTAGGTTGCTAAAAAAAAAATAACCTCGAAGACTAAGGCGGGAGCAAAGCTCCCGCCTTAGTCTTCTAACCTAACCTATCCGAGTCGGATCTGCCCCGGAAGGTTTTGTTCGCTCGCTTCGCTCGCTCACTGCAGAAATTTTCACCCTCACAGCAAATTCTGCCTGACGAAAAAGGCAAGTTTCGAACATGTGGCTACATGCCCAAAAAAAAAAATGCACATCTAATTTCTGTCTTATAACACTCGGCGTAATTAATGATATGCCAAGATAGTTTCGGAGTTTGAACAAAAATAATTCATACATAAAACCAGTACAGATAAAAATAAATACCTATAACATTAGAATATATAGCATAAAATAAGTATAGTGAAAAATTATATAAACATAAAAGTTAGTACTAAAAATATGTATGAAAAACAATATTATGAACACAAATAATTCTATGTGATGATGATTATGAACAAAGATTATTCTAAATACCGATCATTATGAAGTTAAATTGTATAAGAAAAATTTTCGGAGTTCCAATAATCTAAGTTGCAATTTTATAAATACTTTGGCGCACCCCTTTTTACACGTATTGTGGATGTGATAATATTTAGTAGGAAGTACGAGTAGCTATTTCTGAAGAGGCTGAGTGGGGCTAAATGATGTACCCTTAATTACAAATGGTCGGCCAGGGAGAGCTATATTAAGCCGGCCCCCGACTTCGGTGCCTTCCCCCCTTAAAAACCTAGATTTAAGCATAGTTTTTTAAAAACTTCATTCTATCTACATAGTCTCTTGAGTAAAGCTCGGCAGGGAGGGAGTTCTTTCCGTAGCCGGAGTGAGAATGAATCACCTGGCGACCGGTGCGGTGTGAAAAAAATATTTAAAGCTCAACCCATTAGGTATACAAACGATAGAACACATAAAAGGAGGCAAATTATCTCCTTAGGCTCAAAGGACCATGTAATTGTTGTTTGTTAAGGAGACGCGTTTACCAATAAAGAACGTTTTAAGAAAAGTATCTTGCCCCATGGGCTCCAAAGGTTGCTGTGACAACAAACAGTCTAATCTCCTGGCTTCCCTTGTCATAATTATTTGCATATTGCAGCCATTGTTGAAAATTTCCTGTCACCTCACCCCTAACACAGAAGAATGATTGGCATCAATCAGGCATCATCGACTTCATTCCTCATTTTGATTTGCCACTTAGAACCCTCGCGAATCCTCGATACCGCCATTTTGGCCACTGCGGTATATTATTTTTGGCAATGAAGCGGGTGTAGGGGTGAATAAATTCTACAACATGTTTAGAATAGCCAGCACTTTATTGCCGTCATGAAAATGCTTGCATCAATCACTTTGCTTTCGTGGATTCATGGGAATCACGTGTTTAGTGATTTCAATGTTTCACAGGAAAACGCCTAGACACCAAGACAATGCGCTGGGTTATTCGAGTGTTGGATCAGTACGGCATCGCCTATTTTTCTCGGAGGTGTGCAGCAGCGTTCTCGAAGCCCCGCACACTTCACTTCACGGCTGCTCCCGGGCTGGGTGGTATCCATAACGGATTCCCCTGGTTTAACAAAAAGAAACGGCATCACCTATTTGGCAGAATTTTTGGCTGCATTTTCTAAAAACAGCGCCTGTAATACAGAATACGGACTAAAACAGTCCAGATTTAGATATGTTAATATTACAAGACATCGAGGTCACTTATGTTAAACATGTTTACGTCTCGCCCTAAATAAATATTCATAATTTATTTACAGCCTTTGTCCCCTATTTTCTCCATTAATTTTGTATTATTTCTACGCAATATGTGAAGAGACATAATCGGGACAAGGCAGGGTTTCCTCCCACCGACACGTGTGTACTGAACTGTCCTATCCTCTTTCATCTTGGAACCTTTAAGGGCATAACGAATGGATTACCTTGAATAAGAAATTATTATGGCACATAATTTCACATCTGAGGGGGAGTATTGAAGATTGTGTAGGTAAATTTAAGAAGCCAAGGACAGATCAAGTCAATAGAAGACTTGTTTGTGGCTTTTACATGGATATTATCAAACGTAGACAGAAAGATTTGAAATAAGCGTGGAAACGAAGAAACAAAGACACTAGTACACATTAAATTTGTGTATAATTAATTACTTATACAAAGGGAGTGTAAGAACGATTATAGCACAAGCAAACCGAAATGGTCAGCTATAGATCCGCCTGTAAAATAAATTTCCTGCTAAGGATTTCTTAAGAAACTACTGCTGTGGATTCTTCAAAAAGGAGGATATAAGTTTATAAAGAACTATCAATGCGGACAATGATAACAATGAAACTGCAGACACCCGTGTGTTTTTATCAACTACAAATAAACTACCAAATAATAAAGATAGTACTTTTCCAGATTGCCATTCTACACGCAGGAATATATACTCCGAATGACCAGCCCGAATGAATGGAACTAATTCGCTATGCTGTGCAGAAAACCATTAACATACAATCACGTATAGTTCGGAGTTAGGACGTGACTCATCCAAGCGCTGCGTAGATTTTTTGGAATGTCCTGCGTCGGTCCAATGTCCGGAGGCCTTAAAATGTAATATACATTCTTGTAAAGTATATACAGTGAACGAGAATGTCGCGCTTTGTGGTACAGTCATGACTGTTTGGCGTTTTCTGAATTTGAAATGAAATATACGCATAAGAGGCGTGTGTATAGCAGTGGCGTAGGATATTGATATGTGATGCATGTAACCATTATTAATAGCCTAGAGAACTTTCTAGATGTTATTTGAAAACTACGATTCTTTGTCGTCTCGTATGTGACCTGTCAAAAATGTACTAATGTAAAACAAATCCTGTAAAGAAAATTCAAAATTTACAGTTTAATTGGCGACAGACATCCATTCCGGTCTCCATAGATGAAAGGATATTTTGTGATTTCGACGCACTTCGAAAGGGAAACGCTGTTGAGCACCATTTTCATTTCATTACTTTTTCACACGTTTTTATTAGCTTCACATGTAACTATGTGTGTAAGAAAATCTTGGAATTAAAATTTGACCCACTTCCCGGTACTCGATTAGGGTGAATACCTGACTAGTTAAGAAACGTTATTACAAATCCAATAAGGCGGTCTCCCCAAGATGGCGGACTGGCTAAGTTCACTGTCAATTATGCAATTATCTCATACACTTTACCCAAATACAATCTTTATTCTGCATAATCATGGTACAGTCGCCATCAGGCCATGGTGTTCAAAATATCCGAACATGCTCATATATTTGTGGGTACCATGGCCGCTCCGATATAACTGATCGACTGTCCCTATCCTTCGCCATTCATAGCCGTCTTCATATTGGCGGGAAGTCGGCATCCGCCCCCGCGAGGTGCGCGGGCGCCGGTCAAGGACGGCGCGAAGGTCAGTTAGTGTCAAACTGGTTCAAAATTGTGGTTTCCATTTCTATAGTTTACCTACTAGTGGTTATGGTTTATTGCCAGCGGGAAAAATAAAAGTTGTCCACTCGGTGGTCAAAAGTTAACAGCTTTTATAAATCTATGTTACAATTTGATTGCATAGGGCTATAGACCGGGGAAACAAGTTGTACCGTCAATTTTTTTATCCCAAAATGAGTACAGGAATTCCTTAACTAAGGCATGTCCACCGAAAAGACGATAAATGTGAACTCACCAAGGAATTCGTTTTTTCAAGATATTGGAAGGATTGTCTGTTATGATTGTTATGAATATTGCAATCATACACAGGTTGTCATTTCTATAGTTTATCTTTACATAGTAGTTATGCGGACTCACCATTGAATTAGTTTTTTCGAGATATTAAAAGGATTATCTGATGTGAATATTGCAATCATAGTCTAGAGATGTGCAAATTGCGGAAACTTTCCAAAAAAATCTTAAATTTCTTGAAAAATTCACGAAACTTTCACGAAAGGGAATTTAAATTTATGAAATGGAAAATTTCCATCCATACAAATGTCCATACAAAATATGGAAAGTTTCCGAAGTTTTCCTACATGAAAATTTCAGTAATCTGGAATGTTTCCATCGGCACATCTGTAAATCATACATAGGTTAGTGCATTGCAGCGATTGCATTGAATTACAGTAGCCATCTGATATATGGCAGCGTCCTAAGCGGTCAAAAATATCTGAACACACCTGAATCGTTATGGCAATAAAGGCGTGTTCAGATATTTTTGAACGCTACGATATGCTCAGATATATCTGATATAGACTGAACAAGTTTTGTGTACTAATGGTGCTTGGAGTTATAAACTGCCATACCATAACATTAACTATCTCTTTTTTGCAGAACATTGTACTTGTTACATACACCAATGTCCAATGTGATGTTATAAAGTTACATCCCTATGTGCGCCATAAGTACCATAATAAAAACCTTTTTTTTGGTACAGATGGTGCCTTTTTTAGGCTCTAGTGTGAGAAGTGTGTCATTTTACGTCAAGTCCAAAACTTCGGAGGGCCATCTGCCCTAAAAAACGTCGTATGAGACACGTGCAAAAACGAAATTTTTCGGACTTGTGTCGTAATGTACTATTTTTTACTTTTCGAGTAAAATAAATGACAAAAAAAATAAGTTGTCTGTTTTAACGGTACCCGGGGCATTCAGTTACCAAGTAGTTGTTAGTGGATTTAAAAAAATGTAAAACTGGTCACGTCTCCGAGGATACAAGTCACAAAAAATATATCATGTGATATGTGTAGTGTAAATAAAGCGTAGCATACATACACACTACTAATCCTCAATATAGGATGAAACTCACAGGGGAGTTTGGATGACGTCGGTGACTACGTCATTCGCCGGAATGTAGATTGCTAAGAGTCAGGCGCGTTTGCCTGAAAATCGAAGTTTCGACCGTTTGCTGCTCTTTATGTGAGATAAACTGATGATCGAGCGATACTTTGTTTATTTATTATATTGGCACAACAAAGTGGCTCCACTCCTCCTGATCGTAAGTGAAAAGTGGAGCCCAAATCGCGGCGGCAACGAACAGAAGACTAGCAACCTGTCAGTTGCCACCGCCTTGCTGGCCCGCTAGATGCTTCTTCACGCTTCGTTTAAAGGTCCCAACTTATATGTATGAGGAAACATATGTGCCGGTAAAGAATTCCACTTTTTAATCATCATCATCAGGCTTTTTCAGTCACACAGGTCTCTGGACATAGTTCTTATTAGGCAAGTATTGACCTATATGCGTTAATACGCATTAGAAGGTAATGCCCATTATCACCACACTGGGCAAGCGACACCCACGGGAAGAGTTGGGGAGGTGACATATTGCCAAGGCTTAAAATATACAATTAATTTTAATTACAGTATATAACTAACTACAAACGAATATTTTCCCGGAGATAAGACTACCTACGTCGGTTATAAACGTACTCTACGTAGGCCAGTTATTTGCCCTGAAAATAGCAAACTTTCTACTCAGGAACCTTTTCAAAGTACCTAACGTTATAAATCAGATTGTAAGAAATCTCTCACTACTTGTCATTTTTATATTGTTCTAGAGTGGCGTATAAATGAATAATAAATATTTAAATAAATAAATTTCTGGGACATCTTACACAAATCGACCTAGGTTCCAATTGATTGAGTGTATATAAAGTCTTTAGAAACTTCCACATATAGATATAATTCAGGAGTAATAAGGCTTTTTATGCGTAGAGGAAATAAAAGCACCTACTCTGCTAATAAAGTGTTTAATTTTCAAGGTAAAACAAAATTATCCAATGTATATAATAGTTATTTTCACTACAACCTTGATAGTGAGTTATTGCCGGCTCGCCAAGTTCAAGGCAGTTCGTTGCTATCAGTTTTTCTATGAAAATGCCACAATCGATAGTTATTTACGATACTTTTTAAAACAGTTTCTAATGGTGCGAGGCGTGCTAATGATAATTTTATTAATATATAACTTAATTGCATTTCCTTTACTCCGGATTTTCTTGTTATTGTTTGTCAGAAATGGGGTGATGCGTGTGATTACTAAGAAATAGCTGTAAAACAATTATTATTATTGTAAACCTATAGTGCACTACTGCTGGGTAAAGGCCTCCCACAAACTTAGCCCAACAGTAAGTAAGCTTGATCGACGCTTGTTTCATAATCGGATACATACAAATACTTAAATACGTAGCAAACAACCATGACCGACTCACACATATTTGTGAAAAGCATTTGCCCTCGCCGGGACTCGAACCTGGAACCTTCAGCTTCTTAAGTAGCCGGATGGCGTAAGGCGGACTAGGTAGCTCAGTCGGTAGCCGACTGAGATACTAAGTCCGCTATATTTTCGTTATTTTTTTAGTGTGTGATGCCGAGCTTAACTTTTTTTTATTTTGGCACAACAAAGTGGCTCCACTCCACCTGATCGTACGTGAAAAGTAGAGCCCAAATCGCGGCGGCAACGAACAGGAGACCAGCAGTAACCTGTCAGTTGCCTTACTGGCCCGCTAGATGCTTCTTCACGCTTCGTTTAAGGTCTACGATACTGTAAGATATCTTATGATACCTCATGGTCACATCAACATCATCAACCTATCTCAGTCAGACGCATTAGGAAGTAAATGCCCATAATCGCCGCGCTGGGCAAGCGGATTGGCGATCGCGGTAACGTGTCCACTATGATGAAGCTGCTGCCCATCATCAATCTTCTATCAAAGAATGGTCAGTGACACTTCAATCTCTTCGACGAGTCGACTCTTACGACGCCCACGGGAAGAGTTGAGATGGTGACAAATGTATTCTTATTGCCACCACCACACGGTCAACCTTATGGTATCATACAGTATATTCATATTTATATATTATCGCTACGTGTGACGGTATTCACAACCTACTACTATGTTTACGATGTCTTCACAAATGTATCATTTGGATGCAACATTGTAAGCACTAGTTCTGTACCCGGATGCGCTAGCAATTAGTATGGTTAGTGCCGGCGTTAGGCGGTCTACAGTTAGCAACTCCTAGGTCAACCGTGATTTTGCACTTATTCCGTTAACAGGGTTGCCACAAGAATCTCTCTGAGCTATTAATCCTTCGCAGTCGTATAATTTAGAATTGGGCTTATGTTGAAACTAGGACAATATGGTGCCTCGTACGGCAGTAAGAATACATTCGTCACCACCACAACTCTTCCGTGGGTGTCGTACGAGTAGGCTAAAGGCCACGCTACACCGAATGCGTGTGGCGTGAACGTTGTAGCGTATGTAAATGCCATGGTAGATGGCATACCGTTTGCTGGACACACGCGCGTGCACGCCGCGCAAGCGGTGTGCTATCTAATATGACATTTACATACGCTACAACGGGCACGCTACACACACGCGCATGTGCTGCACACGCATCCGGTGTGGTTTTGCCGTATGGGATTGAAGTTGAAGAAACAACAACGATAACTAGGATTGATGATGGGCAGGAGCATCATCATAGTGGACACACTACTACGATTGCCTGGCGTGGCGATCATGGGCATTTGGTACGTCCCGACTTATGCGTCCATATGCAGAAGTTAAAGAGCGGCCGTTATCCACCAGGGCACTGATATAAGTATAGGTGGCTGATGATGTGGGGTGGGACGATATGTGTAAGATTGTCACCATGACATTAATTTATTGTATTTTACACCCGTTATTTTGTGGAACTTTTTTGCTTTGTTTTTTAAGTAGTCACACTACTATAATTTATACTACAAATCAATACCATACATATTAGATGTCGCACATCAAAGAAAAAATACCGAGTGGCGGAATGTAGGCAATAGCCGCGAAAACAGAGCACGTGGGTTCGATCGAAGATTTATATTATAATTTATTATATTGTAATAAACTCGCCATTTCCCAAATCGCCAACCCTATGGTCGGTTTCTTTTTGTCGGCTATCTCCGATATCAATCGCAGGTCGACATCCTTTGGCTACACGTGCCGTAGCCGTTCACAACAAAAACAAGCTAAAACACATTACGGCAAGTGAATACGCGTGTTATACATAGATTGACTCGTATGGAATCCGCATTGCAGTGGCTTTAAAGACTGAGCCACACCGGATGCGTTTGCATGGTCACACCGTTTGCATGCAGGTGCGTGACTAGTACGGTTAGCACATGATTAGTGCGCGAATATGTCGCCGCGATAGATAGACTATCCGTTTATTTATTAATATAGTTAGTAAAAGACGGGAAACGGCTGTCTCGCAGCGACATACTGTCGCAACAATCATGTGCTAAGCATACAGTAAACGGTGATTGACCATTGTACCATCTACTATGACATTTACATACGCTACAACGAGCACGCCACGCACACGCGCACGCGCATTGCTGTTTACGCATTCGGTGTGGCTCGGTCTTAATTGGACAACATTTGCCAGCACAGGTTTTATATCATTATCATCATCAGCCTATCTCAATCCACTGTCGGACATTAGCCACTCCTATTAACCATACTTATAGACGCTTTAGGAAGTAAATGGCCACGCTGGATAAGCGGATTGGCGATCGCAGTTCAGTATCCACATTTTGACGCTGCTGCATAAATGAATGTTCACTGACACTTCAATCCCTTAATCAACTCTTACGAACCCACGGGAAAACTTGGCTTGGGGTAGTGATAAATATATTCTTAGCGCCGTCACCATGCGGCCGTCTATAGGCTGGGTCACATCAAATGCACAGTAGATGGCACATTGCTTGCACGTCACGCGCACGTGCACGCCACGCAAGCGGTATGCCTTCTAATATGACATTTACACATCGACGCTGGAAAGGAGAAATTGGATAAGCGACACTTTTGAAGATATTGAGTTATATACACCGTTCGAATCGGCAAATTTTTCTGCGTCGAATGAGCTAGGTTTCGTATCCATCTGACAACTTTTGTGTCGCTTATCCCATAGGTGATTTAGAGAACTTTCGATCATTTTTTATTACTAAACGACTTGGTTTTTGACAACTTTTAAGAAAATGGAGATTAGATAAAATATAATGCAACATAACGAATCTTGGATTATTTTACCTATTTGTCATGACAGGTTAAATTTTACTTGGATATTTTTGCTGCGTGACAACTAATCATCACTTGTGGGTTAGCTATTTCTACCTGACTGTATTATATGTTCTTATGTCGTTTGGACAATTTTACCTTTATCTTAATTTAAAATTTAAGACGGTTAGACAATATTACTTGATTATGATATATGAACTATTGGCGTTTATCCATTTTTACCCCTACATTTATTTATGAACCATTTGTCGCTGAGGTATCCCTTTTTACCTGAATTTACATTAGAATACGAGTACTACTGTCACTTATCCTAACTTGCATGAATGAAATGTCAGACAAATAGTTAGCAACAATTTGCGTACATAAATGTCCGCTATTTTATTCTTTGTCACGTTATGTAGAAACATTTGGCAGAGGGGTTGTCCCGTCAATTGTTACTCTGCGTTAAATAAAATGTTTTTGGAACTTTAATAAATAAAATTTAAAAAAGAAATAGGTACTAACTAAAACTATTTTTTAAGTTTTATCATAACGTAATACGGTGGATAAACATACCAAAAGGTATGGTTGTTAAAAGTAGATCGTTTTCAAGTGCCTCGCTTGTAGGTAGGTACTGACTATTGTCGGCTCAATAACGAGTTATCCTTGTTGATTTTGCATGTTTTAAAATAAAGAGAAATGATCTCAAATAGAAAAACAAAATATAATTGTTTTTAATACTTAACAATAACTATTACTTACTCACGTACTTACCTACTTTTTGGAATAAAGTTATAAAAATACCTAAAACAGTGACTTTCTTTTTTCACGTGTAAGTAAATTCGTTTACTAGTCACGGAATGTTACTCTTGTAATTGAAATGACTGACTATGAAGTCTAAAATAGTTTCTCATTTTAAGTATGTGGATATTTCTTACTGATAAATTTATGCTATTTTTATCAATTTATATATTTTTACCCGAATATAAAATAAGCCACATCGGCAGTTAGATAATTTTGACATGATGAATTTGTTATGTAAGTCTCGGGTGGACTTTTTTACCTTCCTTATTTCTTTTACAACGTGTTGGTTAGATAATTTTACCTGAATCTATTTTTCCGACCATTTTGCTCAAGCGACAGTAAATCCTTAAATAACACTTGAATACGTTAAATAATTAAAACATCACATAGAAAACATATTTATGTCCATAAATAATGCTTCAATTATTTGATTTGGCCTGCTAATTCATTTTAATGATTTTTTTTCGAAAATCTCGGCGGTTTTTTGCCTCTCCTAAAGTACGCACTGTGTCGCTTATCCAATTTCTCCTTTCCAGCGTCGATATGCTCCAACGCACACGCGCAATGGTACGTGCTGCACACTTATCCAGTGTGACTCAGCCCTTACATGGTACATGGACGTTCTATTATAAGTGATCTCTGACTAAACCAGATTCGAGTAAGTGAATAGGTGTGTCACAATTAATAACTTGGTTAGGTAGGTGTCAATGAATCACGAGACTAAAACATGTATGTGACTAAATTGTTCGATAAAAACTAATCTTTTTTTTATTCAAATTCGCTGAGACATTAGCGGTATGTTATATTTTGGTGATTTGTGTGACAGATAATGAGATTATATAATATTTTTTATAATAGTTAATATTGATTTATTGTTAATTCGTGGTCTTTGAAGGCGTTCGTATCTGCGATTTTCTACGGAACAAGAATTTGGTTGATGAGTAATATTACAAGGTCCTATGCTGAACTTTTGCTAAAGTCAAATTTTATCTTTGTCACACTAAAATTTAGTTCAGATTTAATTACCCCGAAAAGTAACAGTAACCCTGTAATATTGGGGTAGCAAGATATAAATATTACTTTCTTATATTATTTATTTAAATACTATTTTTATAAAGTATTTTTTGTATTGTTAAACGCGCCTATTTTGCGTAGTAGCAGCAGTGTACTTGTTATACACCTCATACGCCCTTACTTACTCGTAAAGGTGCGTTTAAACCAAAAGAGCATTCGCTGTTCTAGCGCCCGTTCTACGAAATCAACCAATCACGTTTTGTGTACCGATCGAATTTCGTAGAGTGGGAGGTTAGAACAGCGAATGCTCTTTTAGTTTAACCGCACCTTAACTTTTCATACACCCTAGAATTTATTCGAAGATGTATGCAGGGTTACCTCACGATGTTTTCCTTCACCGCAAAGAACTTGTGAGTAGTCGTATCAAATGATACATCGTATTTTACGAAGTAATTACTTGTTTATAAAAAAAAAGTTAGGGTCCTCCTATAATTGTAATTTTATGTAGTTTTGCGTTCAAAGATTTTATAAAATTGTTTAGAAAAGTAAAGTTTAAGCCTAAAGATGCATTCAGACCAAGCGAGCATTCGCTATTCTAACCCCCTACTCTACGAAATTAGATCGTTACACAAAACGTGATTCGTTGATTTCGTAGAGTGGGGGATAGAATAGCGAATGCTCGTTTAGTCTGAATGCACCTTAATACACACTAGTTGCATGCATCATCCGAATCAGGTTTTTGGTGTGTATTAAGCCTTAAACGTATGTGTGTATGTATCTATACCTTTAATGGAACATGACAGCTCAATTAAACTGATCGTTAATCCCAAATGGATTTTAAATTGAAGTTAAATATATTCCATTACCGGTGCATAACGGAGAATGGATATGTGGATTCCAAACTAGAGGTCGTCAGTTCAAATCCGGCGCGGATCAATGAGTTTTTAGGAACAAGTATGCAACATGTCATTACTCATTAATGTCATTAATCAAAATATAAGTACAGTATATAATTCGATATAATATATACGGACTACGGGGTGATTTTTTATTCACCGGCCAAATTTTAGAGTGTAAATTCCAAGGTCTTATTGATGAACTGTTAGTTACTATATTTTATACTAAACCCTAAGATACTTATTAGTAGGTGGAAATGTATCAGATGTTGATGTTTGTCTGCCTTACGTAGCCTAGTTGGTAGTGACCCTGCCTACGAAGCCGGAGGGTCCGGGTTCGAATCCCGGCGAGGGCATTATTTATCTAGAAAAAAATCACCAATTATCACCATAGGGCAGTGGGGGTCAACGGACAAATCACGTGTAATTTTTTGTTACACTCGAATCTGCTTAACAGCATTACAACCAGTAAAAATAGCGAATCCATGCATTGGAACGGGATGCCGATATGGGTACTCCCTCTCGCACGTATGGTTTTTCGCTAAGCCGGTCGCCTTAGACCAATGTCGTGGCCGCGGCATAAGAATACATTTGTCACCACCCCAACTCCTCCTGCGGGTGTCGTAAAAGTCGACTAAGGGATTGAAGTGTCACTGACCATTATTTGATAAAAGAATGGTGATGGGCAGCAGCGTCATCATAGTGGACACATTACTGGGATCGCCAACCCGTTTGCCCAGCGTGGAGATTATGGGCATTTATCTTCTAATGCATCTATACGCATAGTTAATAGGAGAGGCCTACGTCCAGCAGAGGACTATCATAGGCTGATAACGATGATGATTTGTACAAAGGCACCGGCAAAACACATAGTAGATGTGTAACGTCCTTTAATACATACAAATTATAATACTTAGTGAGATAAGTTTTACTCTCCCTCGAGGGTCTATTTGAAACTAAGGCAATCCAGTGATATAAAACTGTCATAAACCGACTGTTATGAGAGGAAAATGGCCTGTACCCTTACTACAGGTTTTGAGGCAAATAAATATTGAGCATCTGTCTCTGTTGCTCTTACAAAGCAACAATTCGTGTAACGGAGACCGAAATTGTTACGTGGCAGTGGCAGCCAGTTTATTATTAAAGATACGTATTCAGAGGTTTACGAGGGTCAATCGCAAAAAAATAATAATTGAAGGACTTCAATGAAAACAAATTTTACGTCATAAATGTTGTGTTACGAAGTTAAATTTTGTATAACAAAATATTTTCTTGGGTTTCCGCGAGGATTACATAATATATGAAATAGATGACATCCGCAGACCACGAACCCTGTAAAGTGTTCGAAACGTCGGAATTAAGTTAAAGTTAATATACGCGAGTTTATCCGTTTCCATAGTTTTATTTCATTAGTATTACAACTTTTGCCACTGAAAAAGGGCGACAAATAAAATTTTTCAATGAGCGATCAACAATACGAACCTATATCTTTTAAATTTGCCCCCTTTTATTACTGCCGAAGGTTGTTGGACAGAGTATACCACATAATTTGAAAGACTAACTTTCGTGATAACAATATATTTGACCCGATCGGGATTTGTGTTTTGATTAAGGCTTCAACTATGTATTTTTTTGCAATGGACCCACGAAATTGTAATCGTTTATTATTAAGTACTTAAGTGTAAGAAACAATTGGTAAGGGAAGAGATAAACTACAAATTTCACATAACCCCGCACTAAAGTGGCAAGTGCCCTTTTGCGGGGCCAAGTCATTATTTTAAACACTATTCTATAAGGGCAAGTGGACCCTAAAATATTAGTGCGCCGTTAAAATCGGGTTCGAAGCACTTTGAAAGCCGCACCACTTGGGACGATTTCAAAACTAACTTTTTATTTGGACTATAATATATTGGTGTAATACGGCAGTAAGAATACATTTGTCACCACCCCAACTCCTCCTGCGGGTGTCGTAAGAGTCGACTACAGGATTGAAGTGTCATTGACCATTATTTGATAAAATATTGATGATGGGCAGCAGCGTTATCATAGTGGACACATTACTGCGATAGCAATCCACTTGCCCAGCAGCGTGGCGATTATGGGCATTTACCTCCTAATGCGTTTATACGCATAGTTAATAGGAGAGGCCTACGTCGGTACGTCCAGCAGTGGACTATCATAGGCTAATGATGATGATTATATATTTTAGGGTATGCGTGTGTTCATACTGTTCATGACAAGGAACAACTTTCCTTATGGAACTCATATAGAAATCTCGGAAAAAAAAACACTTTCCATGAAATTTTGATCAGCCGGTGGGACCGCTTAGTGTGGAGAGGCAATTTTTTTAAAGATTTCGATGTGAGTCTCATAGATAAAGCTATTCGTTATCATGAAGATGTGCATACCCCAAGGTATCGTTAACTAATTTGAAAAACACCAAACACACCCGTATCATAAATCAAAAAGTCCTTTAAAATACAATTTGATTTTGTTATCTTTAAACATTGTAATTATGAGTCGTTAAAGTAACGTATTGTATTATAACTAAATAATCTTGTCACAATAACTATATTTGAAGGGACCACGGAAAGAACATGTCTAGTCAATTCAAATTACAGAAGGAAAAACCACCTTACTATTAACAGAATAAGGTATTTGTCCTGATTTTTTTAAGCACTAGACATTTTTTTTCCGTGGACCCTTCATTTACATACCAGTCATACAAAATATCCACTGAAAGTACGGGCGTATCCAACAAGGTAACTATATTTTTGAACTGTCTTTCCAACATAAAGTAAGCCATTTCCACGTCTATCGGCCCTTAGAAACAACGTAATACCCAGACACAACAAAGCAGTCCGACTCATTTACACGTAAAACAACAAATAAACAACAAGCTTGACGAAAATGCTACACAGCATCCTGCCATATCCATCACTTCTAAAAGAGCATTAGTTACATACAATAATCAGCACTAAACGACAATTCGGTCTGAAAGGCTCTATATACCTATCAACTTCGCAATCTTCGTCTAGCGGGCTGTCTATCAATCCCAAACACGGGCGCACCAATTAAATGCACTCGAAAAACCAATTTGGTACCTAACGAGAGGCCGTAACGCCTTGTGATTAGGGCTAATTTGAGGTGTTAGCTAATCTCGCGGGCCGCAAGGCTACGTGGTCGGAGTTGTGGGAAAAAATCGCCTCGTGCCTTTTAATCTAGCGTATTAGAAACGCCGTGTAATGCTAGAGAGTCGAGGACCTTAGTGGAATGCGAGTGACGTTAGTTTATTTCATTTTTAATCGACGCGTTATCGGATCGGTGAGGAAAGTTTGGAACGAGGAAACTACATAAGAAGTACATTTAAAGTATGCACTTTACTAATTGATTTACTTAATATGATACTCGAAAGCCACCTGTCGATAATATGTTATCTTTTCATAAGGGGCTATTTCGGATGCTTCGACGCGCTGTGTTCTTTTGGACTTACCATACTTAGCAGTTTAACAAATTGCTTCTGAATAAGTATAAGAACTGATTATTTTTTAGTTATTTCGAATAGTGTCCATAATAGTATAATATATAGTGTATATAAACTACGACGATGACCTGTTGAAAAACTGTTGGAAAGTGAAGCTTTTCACGAGAAGACTTAGGAAAGGATTTCATAATTATCACTATATAAATTATTGACTTTAGAAAAAAACTTTCTTTTAGGACCCTTATTGAAGAAAACCTATTCAACGATACCCCACACTATAGGATTACAGTAAAATAAAATAAAAACATCCCTTCTTTACTAAAATTACTTGTACTATACTACCAAATTGCCAATCTATAAGACTAGCGGCCAAGGAGCTATACTGCGGGCGCGGAAAGATAGACGGACATGGCGAAACTATAAGGGATCCTAGTATACCCCTAAAAAAGGCTTAGAAATTTAGAAAACGCAATCTCCACAATTTGATGGAGACGGTAAAAACAACTGATTGTTGACAAAACAGCTGGCCAATCATTTTGTCCATTCGGTTGTTGATAGTGAATGTTGGTAACCAACTAATTTCTTGGGCACATAACTTCAACTCAAGCTACGGCCCTGATCATTTATACTTTTTACGGAATTTTTATTTACGTTTCACAGTATCCAAACTGTCTGCTCCCGCTGCACATGCCAAACGGTTCCAAGAAATGCATCCATGCACTCATGTTTCCGCAAATGACCCTTTGTTCATACTTAAGCTTACGACCCTGGCAGGCAATTGGCTCTGCAAGACAAGGGTTAACCTCACAAGTAACCGGTAACGTAGGTTCACGAATTTAGTATACATAATTATATTTTAGATTTTTCGAATGCGGCAGGATTAACGGTCATATTCTACGAACAAATAAAACATGGAAGCCGCACGCCGTAAATCGCCTTTCAAAAACGGTCCTGAATTTTAGTTGACAAGTGTCACCCCCTCTTCAATGCATCATGGTAATCAATTTCAATATCAACCTTTAAAAACTTAAACCGGCTTTTAAAAATAGTTGTGATTGGTCCGTCAAAGTTTTGATTGGCTATATTCTATAAACATTTGTCAAAGATGTTGCGCCGAAATATGCACGGTGTTAAGAAAAGCGCTATGTTCTGCCCATCTTGGCACAATTGAACAATTAGTTATGGGGGCATTTTTGAGCGCGTTAGACGTCCATGTTATATATGGTCGCAGGTCCTATTACACGATTTAGCAAAAGCAGGGTACTTTCTTAGCCTGATTGGCCGACCGATCGAAGAAAGACCGACTCAGGGTCTATACTTAACAAATAGGTAAGTATCACCATTTTGGACTTCCTAGGAACCATTAACTTTCGAAGTTGGTCCTGTCAAGCGATATAATGTCAAAGGTCAAAAATGATAACCCAAATATTTAATTTTATAACTTTTATAAGACAACTGTGGCAAACAAGCATACTGCCTGCCTGATGATAGATAGTAACTGTAACTCATAAGTCTGCAACTTCACGGATATAATTTTTCATGGAGGATAATACATATGAGCAACTCTTTAAAACAAATAAATTTATTTTTCGAAGAACCTCACTTTCATAAATATACAAAAAATAAATACTCTAAGAAGGCATGCAACTATAAATGCTCTTAATTATATCAAAACAAAGAAAATAGTGCTAAAGCATGCCCGTTTTAATTGCTCCGTATGTGTGAGCTAGACAAACGATGGGTTAACAATCTGTAAAAAAAGCTGGAAGTAGTATCACGTGATAGAATCGTAATCGTAAATCCTCAGCGGCCAGGAATGTTAGCATTATAGTAATAAAGGCGGCAAAAAGGGTAAAAAGCGGTTGGCCATAATACTTGGATGCTAGCGCAAGCGCATGTGCCGTTTATTGAGATACATGCACGCGACTGTTGTACTGTATTTAATAAAACACTATATAGTCCCTGAGAATCCTGAGATCTAAGAACGAACTTAGCGAGTGATCTACATTAATTAAATATGCCGCCTTTTTCTACTTTTCATCATCATATCAGCCGAAAGACGTCCACTACTGAACAATCTGAACATAGGCCTCCCCCTAAGATTGTCACGCGCTTCACCCTAGCAGTGGCTAGACTCTACGAAAAGAAAAAAGAAACAGCAAATTGTGAAGTAGAGATACATTCCAAAATTTGTAAATTAGCCTTCCGCGATGAATACGCTCGTATGCCTGAATATAAATTAAAGACAATTTGCTAATATTGTACCTACTTTTTAAGTCAACCTGACCGTAACAAAACATAATATACAACAAATTGATAAAGAAAAACATTTAAAAATAGGTTCCCAACTATCACGTAGCGCACAAAAAATTCAGGTGGATTGAGAACTCCTCCTTTTTGGTGGTCGCTTGGACAAGAATTAACATCGTAGCTTAAAAAACGCCATGTATAATTCGTTTTACTAATGGAACTTTTTGTATTAAATCAAAATTTTGGAGATTGATTCTAGTAACATCACAAGACAGCTGCTTTTGATTTCCAACTTGAAATAGAATTTGAGTCACAATTTTATATCTTCTTTAAAAAACTTAACATCGAAACTATGCAAGGATCCCGGTTCTGAATTTGTGTGGCAAGAACCGGGAATTACTCGTACTTCTATAGAAATCCAGTACCGGCCGCCCATTAATTGAAACCACATACAACGAAACAATGTTAATTATTTCATTTATTTCCGATAGACCTCAATGTCATAGCAGTAAGTTCTACTGATTATCTTATCTTCAATAAGTCAATACAAACCAAAGTGCAAGCTTCCTGAAAAAAACAGCATCTAAAATATTGTTACGTTCGTGGGGTGGGTTTTCTATAGAAAATGTATAAATAAGCCACAAATTAAAACTGAGACTTTAATTACTAATTAAAAGAACAAACACCAAACTAAAACACTGATCACACACTTAACACGTCACACTGTTTCACTTTTACACTCTCAAACTCGCCGTTAGAATCGCAGTTTTCGCTCTTGATGTTATCTCTTCGCTGTCTCAATTGAAACTACTCCCTCGGCCGGGTCATACTGGGTTTATATACCAGCCACTCAAATCTACAAAGTTCGAGATAATTCGACTAGAAAGTTCCCGAGTTAGGTCGGTCGGTGTGGACTGTACGCGAACATTCTAGAGTATCGCTGTCTCTTTCTACAGGTTT
The DNA here is from genome assembly GCA_025490895.1 of Thaumatotibia leucotreta. Classification (NCBI taxonomy): domain Eukaryota; kingdom Metazoa; phylum Arthropoda; class Insecta; order Lepidoptera; family Tortricidae; genus Thaumatotibia; species Thaumatotibia leucotreta. Next base: position 5,500 of record JALPQI010023710.1, on the reverse strand, counting down.
CTCTTTCACACCCGTCCAGAATGTTCTCTCTATAGCTGTCTCGTTCACATCCTTCCAGAACATTCTCTCGTGCTGTCTCTATCTAATAGTGCTTTCTCTTTCACTCCTATGGGAAATTTAGCTATATACCGATTTGTACTTGAGAGGCCCAAAAGGGGTCCTGAAAACGCCTGAAAACGGGTTTTCAGGTTATTGCGCCATCCGATAGAGGGTATCCTGAAACGGCCTGAAAACATGTTTCAGGCTCCTGAAAACGACGGTATCTGGGGTGAATATTAGATTTTGTAGTATGTGAAAGAGGACCTTCTGAAACGGCCTGAAAACGCATTTCAGCCTGCTGAAAACGCTTCTAACGTGTCTAAAATCATATTCGTAGTTTTTATCATGCCACCGGCGTAACACTACCCCCTCCTAAGACATGCTCGTCCCGAGCATCATTATTTCCGTGGTATTTGGCGAGCCGGTCTACGTGAACAATCTTGCATGGGCTTCGTAAATTCCTCCGTATCCGATACGTAACGTCATTGATCTTTGTAACAGAGTGGTTACAAAGATCAATACGGCCCGTCCCAATTCGGGAACAGTTTCGGAGACTTTCCTTTCTTTCTCATAGGGTTATGTAGCCACACCAATGAGCCTTCCTCGTACCCAATTTGGTTGGACTTCCTGTCATACCTGGTCTTCATCCTCGTGCTAGCTTGAAGCCCGTGCTCGCGAACTAGACTATAAACGTCATCCATCCGGTCTCTTAGATCGCACACATACTCTGTTATAGACCTCGGAGCATCTGGTGGTCGTCCTGTTAAGAGGTCAGCAGGTAAACGAAGCTCTCTTCCGAAATTGGCATATGCGGGAGTAACTGCAGTGCTTTCATGGGTGGCGGACCTGTATGACATCAAAAAGAGAGGGATATGCCGGTCCCAATCTTTTTGGTGACTTTCGACTACCTTGGCAAGATGTCTCTCCAGGGTCTGATTGAATCTCTCAACCATTCCATCGGACTGAGGATGATATGACGTAGTTCTTGTCTTATGCAATCCCATGATTCGACAGGTCTCTTGGAATACCGCAGATTCAAAGTTCCTGCCTTGATCGCTGTGTATCTCCAGGGGTACTCCAAAACGGCAAATTACTTCATTGACTAACTTTTCCGCTATTGTGACTGCTTCCTGATTGGGAATAGCAAACACTTCAGGCCACTTGGTGAAATAGTCCATCACAACAAGAATGTACTTATTTCCAGAGTCTGATGTAGGGAACGGGCCTGCGACATCTAACGCAATCCTTTCCCAAGGTGCTCCAACATTGTAGATCTTGAGCGTCCCTCTGCTTCGGGTATGCGGTCCTTTAACTGATGCACAGCTTACACACTTTTTACACCAATCATCGACATCCTCGCGGCAGTGGATCCAATAAAATCGTTGTCGAATTTTCATTAAAGTCCTTTTAACTCCAAGGTGTCCACCAGAAGTACCGTTGTGGTAGCTTTCTAAAACGTCTTTCACTCTTTTCCTTGGGACAACAACTTGTAGGTGGACATCTTTCCCATTCGCTGACTCCCATTTCCTGCATAATACGCCATTATGCATGACCAAACTATCCCATTGCGCCCAGTAGCTTTTTGTAACTGTCCCCATCGGAGCTACTTCACACCATTTTGGTTTAGGTACTCCTGCATTAACCCAGTCAAAAATGGGCTTTATGTCGGGGTCTTCTTTTTGTGCATGTTGCATGGATTCATCGCTCCATTCCTCACTAACTGTGTCTGTTCGCAACATCCTCAAGCATTCCTTGCCCTCTTGTCTAAGACAATGCTTGCAGTCATCAGGGCAAGGCTTCCGAGAAGCTCCGGTGTCGATAGTAAGGTTACATGGTATTCCACCCATTTCTCCCTTGACGACCAGACTATTCCCGTCGTTGACTTCTGAGATCACTACTGGGACATTTCGACCATCAGCCAGCACTCGTCCCTTAGTCCTGGCTCTTACTCGTTTCCCTGCTGCGGCTCTGGTCGTACAGAGCCCTTATTCCTGGTCATGGTGGATTCATCTCGTTCTCTCCTGCTACTTCTTTTCGGGCAACTAGTTTGTATATGGCCACGTTCTCCACAATGGTAACATCGTGGCCCAAACTCCCGACGAGGTGCAATCCTTCTTTTCGGGCAACTAGTTTGTATATGGCCACGTTCTCCACAATGGTAACATCGTGGCCCAAACTCCCGACGAGGTGCAATCGGCTCCCTAGCAGATACCTCACGTAGCTTATACGATCTTGATGGATCTTGGCGTACAGCTTCAACTTCTAGGGCATGAGCTACGGCATCCTTAAGGCTTTCGTGGTGCCCTAGTCGTACTGCCGCCCTTACTTCCAAATCTCGGATCCCATCAACAAATGCCTGCACCAGCATGGTTTTTATCAAAGAGTCAGCTGAACGTTGGTATGCCTTCCTGACCAGCTTTTCAATTTCCAGGGCCCATTGTTGCAATGTCTCATTACGTCCCTGCGTTCTGTCTTTCAGCTGAGCTCGGTAGACATGTTCTAGATGACTGTCTCCGTAACGGGCTTCTAATGCTTCTAGAAGGCGGTCATAAGTTTGTTCTTTTCCAAGAGCTTCTAGAATTGTAAGAGCCTCGTCACGAAGTGCCAGCGTTAGAGCCGTCATCGCTTGCTCCTTACTCCAACCGTTTGCTTTGGACACGGACTCAAACTGTAGCTTGTACGCAGCCCACGAAGACGTTCCATCAAAAGGAGGTGCCTTAAATTTTCCACCTCCCGGCACAGATATCTCAGGTGATATGCAGGTGGTACTGATGCCACTAGCTACTTTTAATTCAAGTTTCTGGAAGCGACGCTCGACCGCTTCCTCTACAACATGAATCTTGTTCTCCATGTCACTGAGCTTCTCTTGGACTTCGTACATTTCTTGCTTCCATTCAGTAGCAGCCTTGTGCAACTCTTGAAGAATCAATTTCGACTGATCTTCTTGTTTCCGCGACTGTTCTTCTTGTTTCCGCGACTGCTCCTTCAGGAGAATCAGAATAGTTCCGAGGTCTGCGTCTTGAGTACTCTTAGCCTGCAAGCCAGACGGACCGGGCTTAGATGCAGTATCCTTACATGCTGGAGGCTCTTCACGTACTGCAATATCCTCCTGCGCTGCAGGTTCCTCACGTGCAGTTTGGCTCCGGGTCACAACTCCTTTTGGCTCGGTCTCGTTGTCACGTGGCGTTATACCCATTTTCTATCCCGCTTCTGACACCAAATGTTACGTTCGTGGGGTGGGTTTTCTATAGAAAATGTATAAATAAGCCACAAATTAAAACTGAGACTTTAATTACTAATTAAAAGAACAAACACCAAACTAAAACACTGATCACACACTTAACACGTCACACTGTTTCACTTTTACACTCTCAAACTCGCCGTTAGAATCGCAGTTTTCGCTCTTGATGTTATCTCTTCGCTGTCTCAATTGAAACTACTCCCTCGGCCGGGTCATACTGGGTTTATATACCAGCCACTCAAATCTACAAAGTTCGAGATAATTCGACTAGAAAGTTCCCGAGTTAGGTCGGTCGGTGTGGACTGTACGCGAACATTCTAGAGTATCGCTGTCTCTTTCTACAGGTTTCTCTTTCACACCCGTCCAGAATGTTCTCTCTATAGCTGTCTCGTTCACATCCTTCCAGAACATTCTCTCGTGCTGTCTCTATCTAATAGTGCTTTCTCTTTCACTCCTATGGGAAATTTAGCTATATACCGATTTGTACTTGAGAGGCCCAAAAGGGGTCCTGAAAACGCCTGAAAACGGGTTTTCAGGTTATTGCGCCATCCGATAGAGGGTATCCTGAAACGGCCTGAAAACATGTTTCAGGCTCCTGAAAACGACGGTATCTGGGGTGAATATTAGATTTTGTAGTATGTGAAAGAGGACCTTCTGAAACGGCCTGAAAACGCATTTCAGCCTGCTGAAAACGCTTCTAACGTGTCTAAAATCATATTCGTAGTTTTTATCATGCCACCGGCGTAACAATATCTTCCAAATAGGATAAGCCGTTCTCAAATAATCTTCTGGTTAAAAGTAAAAGTTCAAATATCAATGATTCGAGCAGTGTCCATAAGATTGAGAGGGACCAGAAGACATATCCAGGCATTGGAATGTGAAGACGGAGCAGGAGTTCTCTTCTAATTATTATGCATAACACATCCTTATGACGTCTGCTTTATAGTACGATAAAGCTCTTTAGGCCAGATTTAAAGATTTGTTGAGCATAATACACTAAACAAAAGCACGTGAATAACATATACGTCCTAATAGACGTAGGCCTCTCCTATTAACTATACGTATAGACGCATTAGGAGGTAATTGCCAAAATCGCCACGCTGGGCAAGCGGATTAGCGATCGTAGCAATAATATATGTCCACTATCAAACAATATTAAGTGACACTTCAATCCCTTAGTCGACGACTTAGTCTTACGACACCCGCAGGAGGAGTTGGGGTGGTAACAAATGTATTCTTACTGCCGTCACCACACGGCTAATGGCACAATAATGTGTGTAGGTACAGGTACACAGTACGCCTGCTCCGTGCGCGATCCGACGGCGCGCAAAAACGCGTCTGCGCAGTAATGAAGAACTGGAAGGGCACGTATTAATTAGCGGCGCGTGCGCTGGCACCGGCCCGGTACTCGTGCAACTAGCCGGTAATGGTGCTATGATGTTAAACAGTAGGTACAGCCCTAGGGCGGTGAATTCGTAAAATTTGAGTAATAGAGAGATATTGACTTAATAAATAAATTAATTCTTCTTTGGTGGGTAGTTTTGTACTTATCTTTCTTATTTTGATGGAGGTAGATCTATCAAATTTCCTCCATTGTCAGTCATCCGCAGACCACGAACCCTGTAAAGTGTTCGAAACGTCGGAATGAAGTTAAAATTAGTTAATATACGCGAGTTTATCCGTTTTCATAGTTTTATTTCATAAATAAATTAAATTAATAAATATCTTGGGACATCTTCTACAAATCAACCTAGTCCCACGGTAAGCTCAATTAAGGCTTTCGATTCCCGGGTTAATCATGACCTAATTCAAAATGCAATTTAACTTGTTTTTTAAATCGAAATAATGTCTTATTTCAGTAAGATGCTCATTTAAATAATTAAGGTATTTTTTCTCCGACGTCGCGATATTTTTTTTCCATACAATTCTCCTTCTTCTTCTACCTAGCGTTATCCCGGCCTTTGCCAGGGTCCGCTTTCCATACAATTGTTTTTCAAAAAAAATTGAATATTGTTTTATTCAGTTTTAAAATTAAATGAAGTCTTCTTTCAGTAAAATATGCTATCTATGCTATTTAAGGTACTTTCCCTCCGTGTGGCATCGCCGTGGGACGCCCTGTATATAATAGATAGATACATATAGATACTTAAATACATAGACAGCCATGACCAAGGAACAAATATTTGTGATAAATAAATACACAAATAATGCCCTCGCCGG
>JALPQI010023709.1:0-19453 GCA_025490895.1 Thaumatotibia leucotreta | reverse complement strand
AATAGCTTGAAGGTAATTTAATTTCAGAACCTTACATATCTTGTAGTATAATAGTTATTTAAAGTTGCCGATTTCTAAAAATGAACATTTGATAGTTTAGAAATGAGCCTTATATATATATGACGTTAAGGCTATCGGAAAAATGGTGAGTCTTACCCTCATATTAATAAGGATTAATCTATAACTGTGAAAAGTTCATTCTTAGAAATTGGCAAATATAATAAAAAAATATGTTTTAGCTTCCATTGTGCAGTCATAAGATTTATTATTATGTTTTGGTTTGAAATAAATACGCCTTGTAGATAAAGTAATAAAATATATAGGGTTAAAATCAGATACAGCTTTTGTATTTATTTTCATACGTATTATCATTCATAAGTGCAACTGCAAATTGATTAAACAGCGTTTTTTGCTAACAAGACATAAATTATTTATTAAGATTAAGATTGGTTGTAATTTGTAATTAATTAATAAAAAATATAGAAAAAAATTAAATGTCCTATTTTTTTGTGTTTTTATCCGTTAGCAATTCCTGAATAAACACAATAAGTACCGTAAAACTACCTAACTAAACTCCAAATGCTCCCAACAAGAAGATTGGGACTGACGTTTATTAAGAATTGAAATTGTGGACTATTATATAGTTGCAGTATTGGACCATAGTTAGGTGATTTTACGGTATTAGACCATAGTTTCGGGGGCGTCAGCCTCCGTAGCCTAGTTGATAGTAACCTTGCCTACGAAGCTGGAGGTTCCGGGTTCGAATCCTGGCGAGGGCATTATTTGTGCATTTATTTATCACAAATATTTTGTTCCTTGGTCATGGTCATAGTGCTGTCTATGTATTTAAGTATCTATATCTTTCTATCTATTATATATATATATATCGTCGCTTGGTACCCACATCACAAGCCTTAATTGAGCTTACCGTGGGACTAGGTAGATTTGGGTTAGATGTCCCAAGATATTTATTATTATTATTTATTCCCACAAGTGGTAACAACTGGGAATTAAAAATCGTGGGATTTCTTTTTCCCAGTAGATACCAGTGGTATCATACCACCAAATATTAAAGTGGTAACAGGTGGGAAAAAATCTCAGTTGTTACAACTCGTGTCATGTGAAACGAGAGGTTTTACGGGGTATCGAAGGTGGCGGGGTCAAAGCCGATAACTTGAGAAAACCGGTTTTTGAAATACGAACTAAATGTCACTTACGTGAGGTTTGTTTTTTCAATGAAAAAATATCTCGACTTATCGGGTTTGGCCACTCAGCTCTCGATATAATGAATGTAAAGCGAACCTTTCTAGGTTCGCTCTTCTGAGCATTCTTGCGTATGAATTCAACTAGAAAATCGTTGCTATCCTCAAGCGGAACAATAGGCCTTTACCAATTTGACAATCACAAATCAGCAGTAGCGACATGCCGATAGCTACTTGCGAGCAGTGAGTAGGTAGCTATCGGCGAGTTTATTCTTCGCGGGCGAGTGAATACTCTTAGAAAATTTACTTGTCGGCAGTCTGAACAGCTAGTGATCAACTGTACTAAAATATGTCTGTAACTTTTACTGTGTTCCCTAGGCGAAAAAATACTGGATAGCCCATCGTTTAATAATATTGGGTCTCTGGTTGAAATGGGTGGGTAGCACTACACTAGGCTAAATACCGCCTGACCGAGTGATCGATTTTTATTCACCTACGACTATGAATGAAATATCAATTCAAAACTGTTTACATAATACATAGATATCAGGTGATTACATCGATTCCGAAAGTTATTTGACTGGTTGAAACTACTGATACTTGGGTCTATTTAAGATTAAAATAAGGTAAATAATTTTGACGTGTCTTAATGTTTATTCAAAGTGATTGAACCTGTGGAATGTTGCCTTATTTATATTAATTATAGAATAATCGGACCAATATGTAAATAATTATAAAATATTATTACATATTTGTATTGAACTATTTTTGAACGGTGTTTTTTAGTAAACTGACATTTCGAAAGCGCTCATCTTCTTTCTAATGATTTAAGAATAAACATAATTATTTATAAATGTGGTTTTATTTATTTACCACAAAGGAATACTAAATAACATTATTAGGTAGATAATATTCATTATTTAAAATATTTTAATAATCAGAGAGCCTACAGCGAACTATAAATATCGTTAATTTCAAGTATCTGTCTCTGTCAAGTTGAAGACGCCTTTATTAGAGTGACAGAGATAGATGCTCGACATTTACGATTCTCCAAGTTCGCGGTAGACCTTCTAAATAGTTCATTGCGCTTCGCCAGCAGCGCCATCTAGTGTGGATAAGACAACCTATGCTAACAGAGCTCAAGCGAGCGCATAGGAAAGTCGCCCTAGAGGTGTCCACGCTATTTTGAACCCGATAGTACACCCGGCTAAGATCGGATCTAATGTAAGATCGGATGACCGCAATAACTATTAAAATAATAGTATTTTTTCCTCACTGGCAATATTATGCATGACGCCATTTCACCCTGCCCCTCTCGCTAGTACCTATGCAGCAACCGCTCAGCCGTTGCTGCATACTAATCAGTTGTGAGCTATGATTTGAAATTAGATACTAGTCCGATCTTAGCCAAGAAGGTTTTCGGTGGGATGTCTTGAAAAAAAAATAGTGCAAGTTTGAGTGTCGATTACTCCTATTATTCGGTTGAGCGGTATCAAGTAAATTTATATTGAAAGCTTGATTTCTTTTTTATCACGTACATCACACATCTGCAGGTAAAAGTTAGTGAAAATAAATGTATGTTTTTTTTGTGACATCCTTTCAACTCACCGAAAAATAGTCCGGTCTTACCCGAGTGACCTGTGAGTTCTTACGTAGGTTGTAGGGACGAAGCTATGGTAAGGAATGAGATTCGCCTCTAGTTCCTTAGTATAACTCTGTCCCTACAACTTACGTAAAAACTTAGGAAGGTCTCCTAGTAACTTTCTCTCCTAGTCTCGAGGACTATTTGTTCCAGAACGTTCTGTCTGACAGTTTTTCAAGCCCCTATTAATAGTAACTATCCAGGTCTGTTGGGATTTTAGTAGGTGATGGGTGTATGGTCTTCGGACTTTTACTTGATAGTGAAACAGACGGAGCCAATAATAAATGAGACGTATGGTCTTTTGTATGCCTAGGTGCAGTTTTATGTATATAATACTATCATATCATAGGGCTGTGCCCCCCCCCCCCTCAACGAAGTCCTGGATCCACGACTGCCTACAGTCAACTTACGTAAGCACTTTCAGCCTTACATAAATGTACTATAATATCGTCTATATATAGCTCAGGATCTAGGCTTTACCTAAACCGGATGACTGACACCGGAAGCTTTTAGCTAGATGAGATATCCGGCTAAAGACTACGGCAGACATCTTGGTTCTATTTAATTCAATTTTTAACACCGCGAGTGTTAGTATACTACGCGACGAAGTACGCTAATACTTACTATTGGTCAGTTGTCTTTACAATATTGTTTTCAAGTCTTTGTATAGGGTGGAAAGGGACGACGTTCCTTCCCACTACCGACCGAATCTACCAACCATTACGATAAACTTTCAGTATGGGACCAACATCGAAAGCGTACATGGAAAATTTACTTTTTCATACTATTGAACTCTAACTAATCACTCACTTTGTATGAGGGGTTAAATTTTTTTTAAATATTTCTATGTTGGTACTTTACTGAAAGTTCATCGTAATGGTTGGTAAACTCGGTCGGTAGCGGGAAGGAACGTCGTCCCTTTCCACCCACCCTAATGAAACACTTTTTTTCATGTTTTATTTTACCACTTGGTTGGCGTGTAGGTACCAAATTTCAGCTTTGTTGTGCTTATTGTCACAGATTCTCTGCTGACGGACGGATAGACAGACATGGCGAAACAGTGTAAAAGGATTCCTAGTTGACCACAGAATCCTAAAAAAAGTTCATACCAAAACGCAAAATAATGAGAGATTTTTATATGATCAAGATCAAAGCTGCTGTAGATTCCGAGTCAATGAACCGAAAAAAATATGTAAAACAATAAATATCTGGATATTGGTATAAAACATAAGTAAACGTTGCCCTCACACTGTATTACATAAATAGACCTCTAGATTTATCAACGCTTTATTATACTAATTATGTAATTATGTACCACATCTATATATATAAACGGCAATGGCCTGACTGACTGACTGACTGACTGACTTAAATCAACGCACAGCCCAAACCGCTGGTCCTAGAGAGTTCAAACTTGGCATTTAGATTCTTTATAATGTCTACAGGCGCACTAAGAACGGATTTTTTAAAATTCCTCCCTTAAAGGGGTTAAATGGGGGGTTAAAGTTTGTATGGGGAAACAAGATTAGTTGGGCTATTTTGTTCGAAACTTCACAGGAATGTGTTTAATAATAAATAAGTAAATACGTGTTTCAGGTTTTTTGAAAATTAACTCCCTATGGGGGTTAAATGGAGGGTTAAAGTTTGTATGAGGAAATAAGATTAGTTGGGCTATTTTATTCGAAACTTCACATGAATGTTTTAAAAATAAATAAGTAAACACGTGTTTCAGGTTTTTTTTGAAAATTCATTCGCTATGGGGGTTAAATGGAGGGTTAAAGTTTGTATGGGGAAATAAGATTAGTTGGGCTATTTTATTCGAAACTTCACATGAATGTTTTTAACAATAAATAAGTAAACGGGTCAAACGCAAACCCATGTTCGGTGTCTTTCCGGTGGACAATCTAAAAGTTAAGGCCTATAAAGCTTGATTTTCTTATGAAAGCCTTATCTTCATTAAATCGTACTCCTTTTTCATTGCGTTGTATGATAAAAATCATTACTATCTGTCCACAGGCTGTTAACTATCGACCACAGAAAAAAAAAGTGCGTGTTCAGCTGAACTGTAGAGCCTCTCTTTCCTGTGGCCAATAGTAAGCAACTGGTAGCAGTGTAGTCGTGATTTTTATCATACAATTCAATAGGAAAGGACTGCCTTTAAATGACAATAAGGGTTTAATAAGAAAAATATCTCTCATAGCCCCTAACTTTTAAAATGTCCACCGGAAAGACTCATAACATGATTTTGAGTTTGACCCAAACCCGTGTTTCAGGTTTTTTGAAAATTCATTCCCTATGGGGGTTAAATGGAAGGTTAAAGTTTGTAAGGAGGAACCAGATTCGTTGGGCTATTTAATTCAAAACGTCATAGAAGTGTTGTTGCCAATGAAGAAGTAGGTACTTATCTACATACCTCTACCATGTTCGAGTATTTTACCTCGAGTACTTGTATTTAAAAAAAAAATACTCCTAAGGGGGTAAAAATGAGGTTGAAAGTTTGTATGAAAAAAGTTTAGTTTTAGATTAAGAAATTTCATATTGCGTAAACTAATTTAGAATAAAAATCTAAGAAAAGTAATTCCAGGATTTTTCAAAATTCACCTCCTTAAGGGTTGAAATGGGGCTCCAAAGTTGGTATGGTGAAACAAGATTAGTTGGACTATTTTATCAGAAACTTCGCAGGAGTATTCTGTAAACTAAATGAGAACATAAATAATTAATCTTTGTTTAACATTTTAGAAAAACAAACAAACAAAGGTTAATTATTTATGTTTACTTCTGGTTCTAGAGATTCCAAATTTAGCACGTAGGTTCCTTTAAGGGTGTAGGGGTGGTTTAAAAAAAAATAAGTCAAAATCCACACCCTAAGGAGTGCAATGATGGGGGTCCAGAGTTTGAATGGGAAAACTTGATTATTTAAACCATTGTATCCAAAACTTTACAGGAGTATTCCTAAACATAAAAAGACAAAGAAGTGCTTTAGGTTTTTGAGAATTCAACCTCTGAAAGGGGTGCAATGGTTAAACAGTAAAAAAAAACATCATGGATATCGTTTCTATGGTTTATCGAGTCACAGTGGTGGGAGTCCTGATTGACTGACTCATCACCGGTTAAATGTTTTGGCTTGACTATTCTACCATAAGAGAAAAGGACGAAGCCTGTGGCGGATTACATTATTGTTTTGTAGGAGGGTGAATATCTGAGAATTTTAACCGCCTAATTTTGGTGCCATCATTTTTGCCGAAATTTCTAAACGTCTCAATGTTATACTTCGCCATCTGTATAAGGTATCGTGCCTCCTTAAAATGACAAAGTAGCACATTGTAACGAACAGAATCTTCGACAAAAATGATGCTACCAAAATTAGGCGGTTGAAACACTTAGATATTCACCCAGGAAATGACGATGCCTGCGTTGCTAATTTTATTTCGTGTAGTTTATTTGCAATTAAGTATTTAATTATGTCATACTAATATGCTGTTCAATGAAACAGACTTCAGACAGAATGTAAGGTCAGTGTGGGTAAGTCCGGCATATTTTATTTGTAAGGAAAGTCCGTCATATGCGTCTTATATTGTTGAGTTAGGAGTGGAAATCAGTTGGTAGACGAACTTTCCTGATATACGGTCTTACCCGCATTGACAATAAGGTAAGATTCTACTTCGGTTTAGGAAAGGTAAAAACTGCGATCCCACACAGAAACAAACGGCTATCAAAGTAGGTTTTGGGTTGGGTTAGAACTGCAACCCCACATAGAAACGAACGACTATCAAAGGAGGTTCAGGTTAGGTTTTTACATTTTTTTTCATAGAAGTCCAAAATCTACGCGTGCGAAGCCGCGGGCAAAAGCTAGTACTTACATGTCGTCCATTAAATACAAAAGCGACACAACTCGAAAACCGTCAAAAATGATTTTATTGCAAAAACGACATTATAAGCACTAATATTTTACGTGACACTAAGACACCTGTCGATTTGACGTTAGTAAGTATCAAAATTATGCAGGTGCCCTTTTTGCACTATCGCTCTTTCGAGACTAATTTCAGTGCTAAACTGCCATTTTGTCAGTTGTGACTCGACTGTCGACCAAAACGCACAACATTTTTGTGAAAAAGTGCCATGAAACGAAAAAATAAGTGATTATGTTAAAAAATATGTAAGCAAAAGTGCCATATTTGTAGATGTGGCCGTTTTGAATAAAATAAATACGTAAATATTATGTTTCTTTATATAAAAAGGAGTCGCAAAACGGAATGTGGCAGCTTTAATTTTAAAATATCCTCTTAAATTTGATTTTTCATTCATCAAAACTGCCGTATTAGAATTTAAAACCTTTTTGAATTAAAAATATATTCGAATGCATCAATCATAGGAGCCATATTTATACATGATGCTGTTTTGAATAAAGTAGATATGTTTGGTTTAGATTTCTTTATAAACAAAGGAGCCGCAATACGGAATGTTGAATTTCAAAAAACATTGTTGCATTTCCGTTCCGTTCCAAACAACCGTTTTTAATTCAGTATAATATTAAAATCCATAAATGTAGCAGATTGAATAATTGAGTATCTTTTGCATGAAATCTGAAAAAATACAATACATCTTATAAAAACAGTAATTGTAAAACGTGATACTTTGTATTGTGTTCGTTTTACTTAAAAGTATATTAGAGATTGTGTGGAAGATGACTGTGAATTTTGTGTACCTATAATTGCGACTACGAAGAAACAATAATGGCATAAACTTCGGATTATTAAGTATTTTTCATACTTACCTATTATTTTATTTGTATACAATACAAGTAAAACAAACAAAGATCTAACCCCGGTGTATGTTTTAAGGAATCTAAAAACTTATATTAGTAGTATTTATTTTTTCGCTTTTGGGAATGCCAACATAGGGATGATGACTGTATTTAAAATAAATGATTAGACATTATGCACGGCATCATACACGAATAAATTATTGCTAAAATATAGTCATCATGCCTTTTGCTTCACTACATAGGTAGTACCTAAGTACTAGCGCTAAACTGTCATGTCGTCTAGAAAAAAAAATTGTGACATTATTACTAATCATAAGTAGATTTTTAGGAGAGATTTATTATCTCTGCAATTAAATATTGAAAGATATACTTTTGTATCAGCAAAAATTAAGTTCTTGCATCAATTCTAATGAAAAAACTAGTAAACCGTCAAAACATATCAATTTGGATCATTTAGTATGGGATCATAGTAACCACCACACAAATACAATACACATAGAAGAAACAAATAACTAAAGATGTACTTAACCGATTTTTATTATTTACGTGCTTTTAGGTGGGCTATTTTCAGTTTATAGTAAAAATAAGTGGAATCAAAGTATTAATTCCATTCTCAACAATATAACTTTGATCGCGTTGTATTTATTTTATATTTATTAACTAAAGGTACCACATTTTTTTACATAGCTGGTTGATTCTTGAAGAAAACCGATAATTATATCTGAATTTTAAACTAGTACGTCCGTTAAATTCATCAAAATATGTAACCAAAGTTAAAATTAATCAAAGTAACCCCGGTTTACGGTACCTATAAACATGTTCTGACAATATGTAAGTAAAGAAACAGCAAGAAAAAGTTTTGTCTGGTTCAGTTTTGTTAAAAAAACAGTATTTCTATGTTTAAGACATGATTTTATGTATGATTTAAATGAAATAACTGGTTATTTTTTTGTATTTGTGGCCTTTGATGGGAAAATAAAATTCAGAGTTATTGTTATTTTTTTATGCAAAACGGACGTATACGCTCATAAAAGCTTGCACAGCACATATTACTTTCTAATAACCAAACACATCAAAAGAGGGTTAAAATACCTACAAGTTGATATATAACACACATAATATTAATGCTGTAAAAAAATTTTGTGAACAAAAAACGAATACAAAATCTTTAAACAGCTCCCCTGTAAAAAGTAATTTTTTGACTTGTGTCGCTTTTGTATTTAATGGACGATGTAATGTTTAACCGTAAAAAGTTGATAAATCTTCGGAAATTAGGTAGGTACCTACGGATATCTCATTCATATTAGTTGCATCTGATCACTACTATAAGTTTAGTGTTATTTATCCATTGAGCAGAATAATACTCTTAACTTACATGACGAGACGTAGAATCTAGACATTCGCTTATTATAACTATATATTGTCTAACTTTCGCATGAAATTAATATGGTGTACACTGAACCGCAGCCTTATTTATACCATAGCTAAAGCACGAGAGACATCCTTTAAACTTTAATAAGTCCCGGAAAGAAATGTTGTTCCGAATTTTCTTAAGCCACCGCCAAGGAAGATAACCGCCGGTCTCTATATACATTTTTTATTAATATCCCTCCAGGCAGTGGTAAGAAGGGTTCTTTGTTCTAGCTTCCATCCGGAATTCCGGACTCCAGACAGTCGTCTGTTTTTATACGTGCAGGATAAAAAAGGTTGATAATTTTATAGAAGGCGTCAGCTTAACCTGCTGTCGAATAGAAAGAGCCAATCGCTAACGCTCAGTCGTGAACAAAATACATCTGTCTTTGCTTTGTCGCACTAATGAGAAAGAGTGACAGAAAGAGAGAAACAATCTGCGATAAGCTACTGAGCGAATGGCATCTTGGCTATGCCATGGCTAATTGGCTATGCATCCTGTAGCCGTACTATGAGTTGTCAAGTAACGGATACGTTAGGTTTTACTCGATACTAGGGTTGTAAATAGAAAAAAAAAAACGAATGTTTTTTTTTCAAATTTTTGAATAAAAAACCAAGCACCATGGTTTTTTTCTAAAAATGGTTTTTTTGCAGGTGTTCAAATAATACTAAAAGAAACAGTTTTTCATGATTTATCGTGTAACTAAGAACATTAAAGTAAGTATGTCTGTGTTATGTAAGTTTGTAAAGAACTACATTATTCAGCATTAAAAGCAAAAAAAAAAGTATTTGGACTTGGTAGGTACGTGGTACGTTAACTACCTAAAACGGATTTCGTCAATGTCAGTTTTATGAACCTAAAATCAAAGTTGTTAAATAATATTCGTTTAATTGTCAACATAAAGTTTAAGAAAAACTGTAAAAAAGGTTTCTAACTTTAGAAAAAAAAACACATTTTAGAAAAAAACCCGTTTTTTTCATGTATTTTCAAGCCAGAAAAAAAACGTTTTTTTGCAACCCTACTTGATACGGAAGCATTCTATCGCGCTCGCATTGATTTATTGGAGTGAGTTGAGTGGGTATCGAGTAAAACCTAACGTAACCATCTCCCTGGTCGTACACGCATGATTTCCGAATAAAAAAACCTATTCGAAAATCTGAGAGCTTAGCGCACACGTGCGGTTTTTTGCATTAGGTTTTTTTTCTGCCAGTTCTTGAGCGACGGTCAGAGATCAACCTCTTGATTTCGTAAATTTTCAAACAATACGTTTAAACTTTTTCAAACGTATGTGTAGACGATTATTTATATCTAGGTATCTAAAGAAGAAGAATCTTTGACTTTCATTTGTTCGAGTGATATACAGTGTGTGTCTTTGATAACGACATTCCTTTTAAGGGGTGAAAGTACAAGTCTTAATGAACTGAAATTAGCATATTTAGTTAAAGTATTTAAAAAAAAAAAATTTCATACAAATTAATTCGGCACGCAATGTATCAGTAATAACAATAACTAATAAATTAAACCTAACAATTGACATATGATTTCATTGAAATCTCGCTCTTAGTGACATCCTGACAATTACAATTAATTACCTACCTATTTACATCCTACATGTCGGTGACACTTTTCGATGACAAGTCCGTCAAAAATCATGACCCTTGTTCATAAGAAAAGGAGTTAACAGCCCAGGGTGCCTAGCCAAGTTGCCAATGGCTATCGCTCAGTAGCGTAGTTTAGTTTTCCGTCTTTGTCATTCTTTCTTATAAGTGCGACAGAGACGATTAAGCGCTAGGTAATTTTGTGTTAACTAAGAAGGCGGTATCAGATAATCGTTTTGTTTATGTACCGATTGAAAACTTCACATCGATTGCGTTGAAGTGTCAAGATAACATCAAGTTTGTTGATCAACAGACTTTCCTAATAAATTTAATAAAAATGTTTGAACTAGGTAATGTGATTTCTAAGAAGTGATAATGTATGTGCAGTGATTTTTGATATCAGTTCAGTGAATAATACGATTCAAAACGTGCTGGCTAAGACAGTAAGACACAGAAAGAATTGTTGATGTAAATTTGTTGTGCTCGTGTCATTGATTTAAGTAAAAGGGGTAGATATGGTACCAGGCGCACGAAAGTGTGCCATCGAATACAGGTCCCGGGACCTGTTTTGAATTAGTCGTGTGATGGCAGCCCATGTGTCAACAGCTTGTCAAGATCCAAAATCTCTGTAACGAATATTGGCTTAAAAGCGATAATCATGCCGTGCTGTGCCTTTTTTCAGTGCTTTAACAGCTCAAAGCATAAAAACAAAACTCACGGAATCACTTTTCATGCGTAAGTACTGTTTATAATTTAATAATATATTTTTAGGCAATTCAAATTTTAAATGATTCTTGTTTTTGAGTGAGAGAAACAGATATAATATCTAATATATACGAGAGCAACACGTACATCGTCACGCAATAACGTCAGCAAATAAATCTTGATCAACATGTATTTTTAGTTCCTGCGCTCCTAGTAAAACAAATATAACAAAGTCTATTTTGCAATATTTATTTTATACATAAAATTAATAGCTTATACGTATGTTTAGGTTTGGTCGTAGCATAACAATTTAATACACGTACAGATTTCCTGCCGACGAAGTATGGAAAGATAAGTGGCTCGCAGTCGTACGCAAGCAAAGAAAAGACCCAGAGTGGACATCTACCAAACATAGTAGAATATGTTCCATACATTTTATACCGGAACATATTTATACTACCAGCAAAGGCAGACGACGAATAACAAAAGGCGCTATTCCGTACTTTCGGGTAATCGTGGTTTTGTGCACTTTATTTTATCTTGAATACATTTATAGAATATAGCCAATCAAAACTTTGATGGACCAATCACAACTATTTTTTCAACAAGCGTGCTCGTAACGTAGGTATTATTGAACCGCTTTATGGCTCATAATCCAATATCCGTACTTTTTCATTACGTTACTGTCCTGGTGCGGTAATAACATAACCCGACCAAGTTAAACATACTTTACATTTTGTTGTATTTTCTGTTATTTCTTTTATGTAAATTGTGGCCTTAAAGTAATGAACAAGAATAAAATAAAAAGATTGAACGTAAATTTCGGATAGTATCTAAGTAAGTAGTAATTACCTAGCAACAAAGGTTAGTAAAAGTGTTAATTTAAGTCAGTTATTCCTCGCAAATGTGTTGAAAAACGTCGTCGGTAGTACACATTAAACTAGTTTAAGCGGACAAAATAACGAAAAGCTATTCTAGAGTATCGACCGGAATATCAAATATGAGCATCTTCATCAAATCAATTTATATTTTTGACTCTTTTCGTACGTTGTCACTATGGTACTTCACTTAAATTCCTTGATCATCCATACACCATACCTAACTTAATTTATAGCTTTTGTTGTTTTATTGTTTTTTTACTTCGTTGTTTAATGGAAACCGATGAACATGTTGGAAGTCTTAGATATTTTTTCTGATTTGTTGACATTCTTCGTGTTGTTTATCGTTAATTTTGTATATGTCACATAATAACCTTATTTCACATTTATTTGAGCCCATATAATATAAGAAAATATTTGAATAAAGGAGAGAATAATAATATTCCTTTATATAAATGATTACACCATCTTCACTATTAAACCATCTTTCATTTAATTCTGTTTCATCATGAAATGAGTAGGTATATGTTACTCTTATTGTTATTGTCGGTTCTACGGCTAATATGGCCAGCCCACTGCCACTTCAGCTTGCTAATACGGGTAAACGAGTTCTTGAGTGGAGACCGCGTCTCGGCAAGCGTAGTGTAGGACGCCCTCAGGCAAGGTGGAGCGACGATTTGCGCGGGATGGCTGGCAGGAGCTGGATGCGAGCAGCCGAAGATCGAGAACGGTGGCGTGAAATTGGGGAGGCCTATGTCCAGCAGTGGACTGCGATAGGCTGATGATGATGATGATTGTTATTGACTTTGTTTTCCGACGCTACCGAACTAAAGGTAAATGGCGTAATTCCGATGATACCACGGGCGTCGTAGTCGGTCCAGTATAAGGGAGATCCAAATAACCGTAGTAAATGTATGCAACCAGAGGTCAGCCAGTGAAATTGACAATATCTAATCCTAAAACTCGGTAAGCGATGTACCAGGAGTAGCGGGATTGTTAGAAATATTAAGATTAGAAAGAATATGCAGATAATGTCTTGCTTACACTAAGATCTAATTGCTATGTATGTCTCTGTTGCTCTATGTGTATTGCGCAAAATATGGGGGTCTCGTTTGCACAACCGCATATTTCGTATTATTTTATCTCTATTACGCATTGTGCACATAGACATTACAGTAGTGTGTAGTATTTGCAACGGTGTGGGTGCGGGTATCGCTTGCCGTGTTGACAAACTATGAGCGTCACTCATCTACCCCTTTTACTTAAATCAATGGCTCGTGTAGTCCAAATCTCGCATGCTTTAAATTGTAGTATTTTCTTGTAATGGATAATTCAGTAAATAATTTAACGTCGGCAACAGTTCGCAGTTACTTTAATGATTGTGCAATATTGGAGAACATTTACATAAATAAGGCGTTCGTATGTTTCACAACAATTATATTTCTGATCACGGTAAAATTTATACATAAATTAATTCTTGGGCGTCAATTCTAGCCCCAAAGTAGTACAGGAAAAATTGCATTCGTCGCTATAGTAGGATGTATGGAATGTAATATTTCCATACAAAAAACTGCCAGCGAAATATTTGTTCATAATATCTCCAATGTCAACTTCGTTTACGTACTGCCCCTAAAAATAAATTAGATATATTAATTGGTTCCAAAAATACCTGGAATGCTGCTGTCTCTTTATAGGCCCGGCCACGACATTGGTCTAAGGCTTAGACCAATGTTGTGGCCGGGCCATTACATCAATGTCGTGGCCGGGCCTTAAGACCTACCAAATGCAAAGTCTATCGCAGATATTAATATATTTTGCCTTTCTATTTTATTATAATTACTTAGATGTTTGTGATACTATTAGATTTACAATTACAAGTCATTTTTAATCACAAAGATAGAAAAAGTTTGTAGTGTAGTATCAGTTACGGTGTAGGTAACTGGTGTATATTGTAAGTAAATTGGTATACTATGGACTCGATTTCAATAAAAAAAGATCAATAAAAACTACCTTCAGTACTTCACAGTTTTTCGTAGCGTTGAATATAGAATCGATTAGTTCTCTAATAAATATGTGTTTGCACGGAGCTGCCATCTGCATTCTTGAAACCTCTTTTCCGTTTAGAGACAGTATTGTCTTTCCCTGGAAGATATTTTTCAACACACTTGCTTGTAACTTCGATCTTATTGAACCACTTTTAGGCTCAATATCACATTGGTCTCACCGCGAGCTATTAAAGACCCCGCCGCGAGCGAACCCATGAGTTGGAGCGGGATGCCGATATGGGTACTCCCTCTCCCACGTATGGTTTTCCGCTAAACCGGTCGCCTTAGACCAATGTCGTGGCCGCGGCATAAGCTATGAACTATCGGTTACAAACACGTACAAAAGATAGGCAATCCCGTGTAAAAAAAAAGAGACACGGGAGAGCGCATCTTTTGTTCGTGTTTATAGCCGATAGTTCGTAGCTTAGTAGCTCGTGGTGAGACCAGTGCCTAAATAATCCGACTAACCTTGTTTGCAAAAAGTTGCAAGGATAATGTCATGTAGATGAGGCACTTGAATTTTGTAAGGTTCTGTTTTTTTCAAACCGAACAAAAAGTTTAATGGGGCAGAAATAGTTGGGACTTGGGATCCCGGAAAAAATATTTAAACCTTCGTAATTAATTAGAAAAACATGAATCCTAATATCTTTACCCGCATGTCATAAAGCCTGCTTCGATCGGCTTTAGCCAACCCCTTGCAAGGGAACTACGGGATGCCTGGGATTCGACCGCAGCTCTCTATGGCAGGTCTGGCTTATGTTATGCGCTAGGGTACCCACACCGATGTTGAGGAGATTTCCCTCACACGTGCAACGCCGTGCAATGCAGGTCCCCACAACCCGCTGGCATTACACAGGGTTTAGCCGGGCGCTAAATTGGGCCCGTCTTCTGCCCCGCGGCTTTAGCCAACCCCTAGCGTTTGTACTATGTTACATCGTCAGTTGACTAGCAAAACTCACTAAGTAACAAATACCTATTGAAATAAAGCTCTTATCTCAGTTCTGATTTAATACTGACATAAGAGGTTGTTAAGAGTAGCGACAGTTTTTATAGTGAGTTATGCTTGTCAGCCGACGATGTGAGTGTATACCTTGGCCGGAGAGCAAGTTCTTAAAACAGTCATATTTACTACAATGCTTGCAGGTCCTATCATATGATACTCCATGACAGCACAGTCAGTCAACTTCGGTGCATGACACACCGAAAATGATGTGATCCGGACAGCGAAGGGACCCTTAAAAATATGAATTAATATATGAAAAGATTAGAAACTTATTTTGACATGTGCCTTTCCCATGCCCATTTCCGCTAAATGGGACAGGTTACTTGGGACATTAATAGAAGTTACCTGGTATATCGGCTTTTGTACATTTCGTAAAAAAAACGTCTTTTTTATACAAAATAAATGGCAAGTGTGAGGAATAAGATCTCAGGTGACTGACGGCACATGTCAAAATAAGTTTCATTAGGATGTAATAAAGGTTGCAAAACACTTGTTCAGTCATTAAACTTATTTTTTAATAACTCAATAACAGTAAGAGTTAAGATACTAGTTCTTAGAGAAATTGATTATTTTTGACCTAAATAAGCTTCCCTTTAATTTAACGGAAATCAATAAAAACACGGTGTACAATAAAATTATCTCTATTAATGTCCCAAGTACCTAACCTGTCCCATTTAGCGGAAATCAATAAAAACACGGTGTATCATTTAAAAATCGCTAATTATTGTGTACAAACTTTATGAAAAATGCTCACTTAGTACCTAGTTAAACTTACATAGAATTTCCTGTCCAAACATAAAATTATACGTGCAAAAATAATAATATAAAGTATATTACTTAGCATCGTAGCGATACATTTAGAATTACTGGATGGAATGCGTACTTACATCATTAATACACATAGACTATAGTTGGTTTTTAAAGGCAAATATTCATTTTATCTGATGGATACAAGGTCAACTGATCGCGGATTATAATTACCCAAACAAAAAATCTATTGAAATTAGATTTATGTGGGCATAGAATTGGCAATTCGATTTAAAAAATCATTAAGTTCCACTAAACTATCGGTCGTTGGGTTGACCGTAACGCCTTTTTAATCAGAGGCCCTACCGCGAAAATCGAAATTCGTAAATTTCGAGGATTTGTCGCGCTCACTCTAATGACGCCTTCGTTTGAGTGACAGAGAAAAATCCTCGAAATTTACGAGTTTCGATTTTCGCGGTAGTAGACCAGGTCTATCTAGGTTAGGGTTCCCAGATTTTGTTTTAAATGAGACATGGAGTAGGTACATACCTACGTATATTTATGTCGGTTTAAAGGATGGAAAAATAAAGTACCTACACACAGAAAAAATATAGTAAGAAGCAAATTAAGTTAAGTTTTCAATTAAGTTCAAAATAAAGCATTTTAGCGCAGGTACTTTAAGCGTCTTGTAAATCGTAAAGTACATATAGATAAACTAATGTACAAAACTTTATATTACAGTACGTCTGGCAACCCCAAGGTCTATTTAGCAACATCTAGGTACCTACAGTACAGCTTGGCAAAAAAGAGTAGAAATTAAAAAGTAGCAACATTGTAGTGTCGTCCCTTTCAAATCAATATGCATGAGAAAACGGGACGACACTACAATGTTGCCACTTTTTAATTTCTACTCTTTTTTGCCAGACTATAAAAAAAACTTGTGTATTGTCTTGTACTGTAAATAAAAAGGGAAATGCAGTAAATATTTATTTGTGAGTTAAATATGAGTACGTAACGGCGTAAAAATAATAAAAGATACCATGAAAATCCGTTTCCGTAAGAAAACCAAATGACTCAGTGAAAATTAAAAAAAAAAAAACGGATTACCTAATCCGCGCTCCGGGCCGTATCTGTAGGCTTAGCACATGATTAGTGCGACAATATGTCGCCGCGAGATAGCCTATCCATCCTTCTTTTATTGATACAGTTAGTAATAGACTAGTGGCCCATGCTGAAAAAATATGGGTTTTTTGACCCACCAGGTGATCTATCTAGAACGATATAACAGCATAAAATAATAAGATTCAGCACTATGCCCCTTGTCGCATGATTTTTGTATGGCGTTGCGGAATAATGGATTAGATGCTGTATTGAAATAGTATGACACAGATGCCGTACAAAATTAAATGACCGAATTTATTATTTGAATTTAGATAGGTCACCTGGTGGTTCAAATGACCCATAATTTTTTCAGCATAGGCCACTAGTCTATAAAAGATGAAAAATATATCTCGCGGCGACATGCTGACATACCATGTGCTAAGCATACTGGTTCAGCGTATTTCGTTAGCTATACAGCGCGGAAACACTAGTGAGATGGGAACGTTTGGGCCGGATGCGATTCGAAGCTGTAGTTTGTAATTACGAGTACATAGGTATTTCGAGTTTAAGGGATTATGTCAAAGCCTGTTGTGGATTGGTTTACTGTTTGTTTAGTGCTGATTGACTGTTGTTCAAATCAAAATTATTATCAATATGTAAGGTTGAAGTTAATTGACAATTATTTTTATTCCTACAAACCAAAAAAAAAAATTCCTAACAATTTTTTATCTACATTAAATGGGCATTTCTCCGAGCGTTTCAACCGCCGTGACTTCGGTAGCAACCTTATCACACGAATCCCGTGAGAGATGCAAGAACTTTTGAATATTTTAGTAGACGCAGTGGACAACTACCAATACATCCAAAAAAATTTGATATCCACGGAAATCGGGTAATAATGATCCACCGAAGTCACGGCGGTTGAAACGCTCGGAAAAATGCCGAAATCTAACTAATCTAGGTACTTAACCTAAACTATATCTAAGATTGTGGCATTGTATCGAGGACGCTGGCGGCATTTCCTCGCTGTATACTGATGCGTTGTGCGAGGAAGTCGCTCTTCGGTCTTTAGTTACGTCAACCAGACGTTTCGCGATCTCAGCAAACAATTTTTTATCTATATTAATTAATCGTAATTACTATTGACGGGTTTTCATATGTTAAATTATAAAGTATTGATAGGGGTGCGCCAAAGTATTTATAAAATTGCAACTTAGATTATTGGGACTCCGAAAAATTTTCTTATACAATTTAACTTCATAATGATCGGTATTTAGAATAATCTTTGTTCATAATCATCATCACATAGAATTATTTATGTTCATAATATTGTTTTTCATACATATTTTTAATACTAACTTTTATGTTTATATAATTTTTCGCTATACTTATTTTATGCTATATATTCTAATGTTATAGGTATTTATTTTTATCTGTGCTGGTTTTATGTATGAATTATTTTTGTTTAATTAAATATAAATCGTACTATTACTGTAAACTAGCTACCTGCACAAATCAGGTTGTGGCAGAGTAGGTACTGTACTAAACGGGTTCCCTCTAAACTTTTTTTGTCCGAAACGCTTAGGACATAACAACAGACTTGGTATAATCTATTTTGGCATCAACTTAATGAGACAGAAACATCACTTGGCTTAAATAACAATATTTCGAATATTATTTTGTCCGAAACTATCTTGGCATATCATTAATTACGCCGAGTGTTATAAGACAGAAATTAGATTTGCATAATTTTTTTTGGGCATGTAGCCACATGTTCGAAACTTGCCTTTTTCGTCAGGCAGAATTTGCTGTGAGGGTGAAAATTTCTGCAGTTAGCGAGCGAAGCGAGCGAACAAAACCTTCCGGGGCAGATCCGACTCGGATAGGTTAGGTTAGAAGACTAAGGCGGGAGCTTTGCTCCCGCCTTAGTCTTCGAGGTTATTTTTTTTTTAGCAACCTAGAAAGTACTCAGCTCAGTAACACAGTAAGTAACGTATAGAATATTACTACTACCTCGATTATATTGAGAGGTAGTAATTATTCCTTCTCTGTTATGCTAAAACAAACTATGCCGATACTTTTTATGCACATCCAGATTATGCCTCATCATAAATAGGAGCATCGAAATTATGCTCGAATAATATTCGAACAACTCGAAATCTGCCACAAAGAAATATGCTAAAGTTGAGTATGTCACAACAGTTTCTGCACAAAGCCCATTATGACCACATAGTTTATGTTATTTATAAAAGAATTATACCACAACAGAGTGAACCTATGGGAAAATGTTTATAAATAAACAATTTATTTCAAATAACTTTATGAGTATAGATTAATCTACTTGACGACTTTAGGA